>JAFEMH010006211.1:0-131709 GCA_022495995.1 Adenophora triphylla var. japonica | reverse complement strand
TAATCTCTCCTTCCTTTTCCCCTTGATATACTCTCATTATATTGCTTTACTTATTGTTTGTCATTTATATTTCCATTACTTGTCATTTATATTGATTTATTTGCCCTAAAGTTCCTATCTTTGCCATGTAAATCACCATGTCCCCCTTTCCCCCACACAAAGGATTCATTGGGGATCCTTTCCCGAGGATGAACAAGGGTCCACAAGTGGCTTGTTCTAGGGAAGATCCACCACATGATGATGTGATGTCCCTTTACTTTTTATATAAAAATGCAATCTTTATTTCCATTATGTCATCCCCCTCCCTTGATCTAGCTTTCAGGGGATTGTCCGCCCTTATGAGGTCTTAAAGGACGTAGGAAATGCCATAAAGATCATCCCTTTTACTTCGTGTCTCTAGTTTTAATAATGTTGATTGCATTATTTACCTTATAAATATAATCTTTACATTAAGTGTCATATCCCCATTGTGTGCCTTAAGGGGGATGGATCTACTCTCAGAAGTTATCTAGTAATTTTAAGGCACGAAAGACATAGGATGAGTATAAAAGATCCAATCTTTATACCCCCTTCCTTTAGTCCACTTGGTTCTTGGAGCATTAGTGGTGTGGATCGGTGCAAAGACTTCATGCACACATCGTTTCCACCATTAAAATGCCATAATCGTAGTCCACTTTAGAAACGGACGGATCTTAGTCAGGACATCTCAGATAATCACTTTGAGACGAACATAAATGCCCCTACGAATCTTTATTGTCTCAAGATGTAGGATTGATGGGTAAAGACTCCCTCCTTTTCTAAAGAGTCTCGTTGTTCTTGGACTTAAAAGGTGTCCCTCTCTCTCGATCGCATGTGACGAAGTCCCCGAAGAACGTTGGTTTAAGACATACCGAGGCTCTTACGCCTACCTTGTAGTTGATTAACCTAACGGGAGGGTAAAAAAGGTCTAAGTAATGATCATCGCAAGTCCAAAGCAGGCACGGGATCGAAATCCAGAAAACATCAAATCCAAGGAATCTCGAGCTATAACCTACCTTATATGGTTTATATGTACAGTAGATAAACTTGGCACATTCCCTGCTCTCTTTTTAAATCACTCACATGCCTGTATGGCGCACAAGCAAGCACAAACTTCGGATCTAGGAAGATTTACTTTTGCAAGGCTCCTTGGAGTGAGAGCATAATCGTTCTTCCCGAGTGCTAACTTTCTCCAGGACCCTTATCCCTTTTTTTAAAGTTTTGTCTTTTCTTATCTGCTGGATTATTCCTACCAAAATAAACATCGTGAGTATTAAAATGAGAATTGTTATTCATTCTCGCAAGTTTATTTAATGCCCTCGTATTATTATTTAAAAAAAATGTCATTAATTGAAATGATTTTATTACCCTCATTAATATGTTGCCCACCACTGCTCACCAAAGATCTTTCATTCAAACACAAAGACTCACACATACAGACACTACATAGAAGAGAGAGAGAGAAGGGACGGAGTAAGAGACGACCTAGAAGGTCAAGGGACGTCGGAGGTCGTCGAAGGTGGTGGATGGACGGCGACGTGTAGATCTGGAGAGACGGTGGCCATGGCGTGGAGGTTTGTGAAGTGGGCAAAACATTGAAAAGGAGAAGAAGAGCAAGAGAGATTGTGATGGTGACGGAGGTTGGTGGTGGTGGAGGTTGACAGTGGCGGAGGTCGACGATGGCAGAGTGCGGTGTTGGCGGTGGAAAGTCTTGTTGTTTTGATAGTTTAGGGGGTGTTTATTGAAGGGTTTTAGAGGGTATAATAGTAATAATAGGAGTGTAGTATTAATTTTTAGAAGTAAACTTAATAATGCGGGGGTATTAAGTAAACTTGCGAGGGTGAATAACAATTCTCATTAAAAATGAAGTAGAGAATGTGTGATAGATAATAATAAGTGGAATGTTATTATAAATATGAAAAGTGGGTACCGTGAATAAATTAAAAATGAAGTAGAGAATGTGTGATAGATAATAATAAGTGGAATGTTATTATAAATATGAAAAGTGGGTACCGTGAATAAAGAAGTATTTAAAAAAAGAGTCGGTCTGGGGAGAAACGCGTTTCTCCGTCGCGTATGGAGAAACGGGGCAACGTTTGTCGCGCGACATACTTAGCCAGTTTCTGGATATCCTTTCCAAAGCTTCTGGATATCCAGAACATTGAATATGAATATCCAGAAGCTTTGGAAAGGATATCCAGAAACCAAATATTTTTTCTGAATATCCTTTCCAAAGCTTTCGGATATCTGTAACATTGAATATGGATATCAGGAAGTTTTGGAAAGGATATCCGCAAATCAAATATTTTTCCGGATAACCTTTCCAAAGCTTCTGGATATCCATATTCAATGTTCTGGATATCCAGAACTGATGAAAGTGATATCCAGTTGTTGTGGCTAAGTATGTCGCGCGACAAACGTTGCCCCGTTTCTCCATAAGCGACGGAGAAACGCGTTTTTCCCCAGATTTTAGCTTAAAAAAATTATTTTTAAATATATGTATTTTTAAATGAAATACCAAAAATAGAATTTTGTGTTTTTTTCGTGGAACGAATGAAAAGAGTAATTTCTTTTAAGACCCAACTATATTCACTGAGGCCCGTTGGGCCTTCTTTTGATATATTTAAGACTACTATGAGCTTTATATTGGGTGTTTATTGCTCGTTGCGTCATCCAACTACTATATTTTAGGCCCAGCGTGATTGGTTCGGCCCGACAGTTTTAGGCCTTTGACCGGCCTGTTGACCAATCCCTTTAGATCGATTTATTTATTAATATTTCCCTCAAAAATCACTACAAATTATGAAAATGTCCCCGGAATAGTGTTGTGAAGGCAGTATTTCATAAATATTTCGATATTCTGCGCTGATATTGTAAAATAGTAATGAAAATAAATAATAAAAAAAATCGGGAAGGGCGAGAGGCGGGTTTGGCAGGCTATAGGACTGCCTACCCTGGGGGCCGGCATATTTTTAGACCTGACCTGACCCGGTTTACAACCAGCGGCCTCACAAATTGATCATAATTCACTGGCTTCAAGAGTTGGGCCGCGGGCTTTGGGCTGATTTGACTTTCCCATTTACTCATCTGTATATACTCCCTCTGTTCCATTACAAATCACACACTTTCTTTTTTGGACGTCTCACTACAAATCACACACTTTCTATTAAGGAAAGTTTTTATCAATATTCTCTTCACTCATTCTCTCTCCTACATTATTTTAATACTCACAACACCATTATAATTTATTATTCACTCCACTCATTTTCTCTCCTATTTTACTTTTACACTCACAACATTTATATCATTATTTTTTTCCTTAATCTACGCGTGAACAGTAATCGGATGATTTCTAATGGGACGGAGGGAGTATATAATAACAAGACAGTCAAAGGGTATAATAGTCCGCATAATATTTTATTAAGGGCAACTACGTCTTTCCATGTAGAAAGTTGATATCAGTTACTACTGTAGAGAGTATTTGCAGAAAAAAAAACAGCTGATTATGCGACGTGTAATTTTATTGCCATCCACACAGGTAATCTTTCAACACCTGACATCATAGTAGCAAAGAGAAATGACATGTGTCGCCTGCATGTCAAGATATAATTGGACCTTCAATTTTTGGAAAGATATTGCATTGCCATCCTCAGTACTAATGGTCATTGGAACGATGATAGAAAAAATTTGAATTCAAATTCAAATTCAAATTCAAATTTGAAGGCGTATTCTCCCCGTCCATAAATATAGCAATCCTTCCTTATACTATGCGTTTGAGTGTAGTCGTTTGTTTAATAGTGAAAATGCCTCCACTATTTAAAATGCCAAGTCAACTTGATCATTCCAATATAAATCAGGTTGTGAAGGTGAGGTTGATCCGGTCATACAACCTACATGTTGGAGATGATTCAAAGAATATGTATAGTTTTGAGTGCGTTTTTCATGATTCTGAAGTAAGTACCCTATTTTACTTTGCTCTGTTTTTGTAGGAATATTTTTTCATTTTTTCATTGTAATGTTGTTTCGAAGTCATTCACCGACTATTAATTCTAATATTATGGGTGTTCGCATCCATACATCAATAAAGAGAATTCGTATTTCCCGCTTTCAAAAATGCCGAGGGAGGAACATCTTTACGCTATAAAGAATTTTGTGTTGGCAAATAATAATATGAAGATTAAGACTTCATCTGTCGAATATAAGATGATATTCACTCCAAAAACAAATGTGGTTGAAGTATTTGATGCTGATTTCCCACGAAATGTATTTGATTTCAAACTTTATGACAACCTTGATATGTGGGAAAACATCGACGATAACCTTTTAATTGGTAAGAACTTTGTTGGTAATATGCTATGAACGTGCTACATGTTTTAAACGGAAATATTATTCTAACTAAAAACGTTTAAATTTTTAGATGTGATAGGAAGGCTTTCAAGCCGAAGTGCTAGGCAGATCATGTTGAAAATCAACACAGACCAATTGTTGTGGTTATACAAATGTGTCGTGTAAAAAGATTTCGTGGCGTTTGTCAAACACTTTCAATGTGTCCAACGTTATTTTCGCTGCCAATGTCCCAGAAATTGAGGACTTTCATAGAGGGTGAGTACGATAATACTATTACATTAAATTTATAATAAAAAAAATTATAAAATCTTAATTTGTATTAACTGCATACCTTTTTCAAGTCTGGTGCGTGAAGGTAATGTTGACATTCCAGTGACAAATTTGATCATGCTATCTAGCATGAACATTAGGGCTTACCTTGAATCATCTAGGGACAAGATTCTTACATTGGACCGATTGATTAGGGTTCATGAGGTAAATAATTTAATCATTTGAATTGAAGTAGTTTGGGTAATTGAAATTACCCGGATTTGCGCGAGCGAAGCGGTTGCCTTTCGCGGAGGGTTGGTGTTTGAGACCTCACTTTCGGGAAGGAGAGGAGTCGCCACGCGATTTTTGTATTTTGAGCCCAAACGTTGAAAAACGCCTTTTGATTGAAAATGATGTCATTTTTATTGGCAGCAAAAACTTAGGAAAAAGCTTTGAAAACAGGGGTGTCATTTTTATTGGTAGCAAAAACGATTAAAAGGCTTTTTTGAGTACCAGAGCTTGTTAGGTTCGGAGGTCACGTTACGTTTCGGAAAGAGTATTTAGAGATCACCCGAAACGCCTCGTATGACGAGTCTTTCTACCTTTCTCGAAAATGTGTGCGTGTGTGTGTGTTTGCATTTTGAAAATGGGGGCTTGAATGACAATCTTAATCTTGGTTTGAATGTCAAACGTTGATTATGTGATTTTGTTTGAAAAGGCGAGCGTTTGAATGACAAACGTCGGTTTTGGAGTTTTTTAGGAAAAGTGGCGCGAATGCTGATTTTAACTGTTTAACTTAAGTGTCAAATGTTGACTTTTAAGAAAAAGAGCGTTTGAATGTCAAACGTCGGATTTGAGTTTGAAGATGATCGTTTGGATGCCAAATGTCATTTTCCGCGTTTTTGAAAGAGAGTTTGAATGTCGAACTCCGGTTTTGAACCGGGCGTGTCATTGTTAGCGATTTTACAGGAAAAAAACATTAAATGAGTTTTGAATGTCAAAAGTCAGCTTTTAAGTTTGAAGATGAGCGTTTGGATGCCAAACGTCATTTCGCGCATTTTGAAAGAGAGTTCGAATGTCGAACTCCGATTTTGAACCGAACATTACATTGTTAGCGATTTTAAGGGAAAAAAACATTAAATGATATGAGATCAACGAATCATTTTGCGACTCGGAATTTTGATAAGTAAATACTATCACGATCTAAATGGCTCGGACTTGTAAATGACAGTATTTAAAGTGCGGTATCGACGGAATCAAATGACCCGAAATTGTAAAGTGCGTTCAACGAGCCAAACAGCTCGGAATTGTAAAGTTGCGTGAAAAGTAAATGACGATCGAAGGATCAAACAATCCGGAATTGTAAATGACATGAAAATAAATGACGTTCAACTGATCAAACGATCCGAAATTGTAAATGACGTAAAAAGTAACGGAACGGGGCCGGAACGCCGTTTTAACCCGAGATTACTTCTCTTACGGGAAGAGAAGAGGATCAAGGACTAAAACGTATCGGACCCCGTTAGACGGTGACGTCTACATTTCAACAACGTTTGTCCGAAACGGTTGTAGCGACTGGCGCGTAAACCGAGACAAAATGAGAGTTTAGGGAGAGAGAGCGCTACCTATGGCTAGGGTCGGCTCCTTTGACTCGGTGGGCGTATACGGGATACGAAAATATGTTTGGAACGGTGTTTCGAGGTGGTGGGGGTCGTATTTGGTTGAAATATGGAGTTTTCACGCGAATCGAGGCAAAATGGGGGCTCGAGAGAGGGTGAAAAGGGTTTGGGCCGCGGCTTGAGGGGGAAAGGGAGTATTTTTGTTGTTGTTAAAATGTTTAACATGCCTCTGTATTTATAGGTGAAATTTGTCAAAGAGTCTGGACGAACTTAGGTTGAAAACCAGGGGGTTTTGTGAAACTTTGGAAATTGGAGGGACTTGCTGGCAATTCTGGATTGTCTGCAAAAGAGTCCGGCCGGACTTAGACTACATACCAAGGGTATTTTAGTCTTTTCACACTGATTTTTGATTGATGTTGACAAGGAAGTTGTGGCATGCGTGCCACGTGTCCTGTGACTCACCAGGTTCATGGAATTTCGTGCCATTATCCCCGATTTTGTCGGTTTTTAAAATAACTGTCCGAAAAATGTTCGAAACGCCCCCAAAAAGTATCGAAAAGTGCGTTTTTCGGGGAAAGTTGTACTTTTACGTGCAACGACGTGTATTGAGTATGCTTCGACGTTGGGATGCACGGGGCAGTCCCGGGACGTCTCGTTGGCTTAGGAACGGGGAGCTTAACGGGTTCCGATTAACCTGGAGCGGGCCAGTTAAGGATTCCGGTTAACTTCTAATGGATTTTGGCGATCCAGATTTGGGTACTTACAGTAATGAAAAAAAAATACTGACCTAGCATCTTTGTTTCTATTTCCAGATTGACTAATTATGGGTTTATTGTCAAGTTGTTGCAGTAGAACCAATGTTAGGTTGTTCAATTCTATGTGTCATGCAAAAAGTGTTTTAAAAAGATGGCAACAGCTGGTTCAATATTACTGTGTTTACTGCGATTTAGCTGATCTAGTGGGAACCTAAGGTACAGGATAATGGTGCGTGTTGCAGACAACTGGGGTATTGCTTCTCTTATTTTGTGGGACAAAGAGTGTGTTCATCTTATAGGAAAATTAGCTGGAGAATTGCAGGCTACTTCTGATGGGCATGTATACATTTATTTAATGTAAAAATGGCTTCTTAGGGTTGAAAATATTTGACATTTTCATGTACCTGATGTCTGTCCATTTGTTTTTTGTCACAGGGTGTTCCAAAATCTATTTCAAGGATTGTTGGTTTGAAAGCGTTATTCAAAGTTAATTTGAAGGACTTTTCAACTGGTGTCAACCTAGGACCCTTTCCAGTTATGAAGATGATATCTGATGTGCATCTTATTAGTCAGTACTCTAACATTAATAATGTATCTACTGTGGACAATGAAGACAGAGATGATGCAAATAATGTTATGGCTCTTATCAAGCGTGTGAATGTTAAATCAATAGCTACTGAAGTGTCTGTAGGTGTGAAACGTAACTTAAAGGATGCATTTTCTGGAAATGAAGAACAGGAGGTGGCTAAGGAAGGTAAAACCGAAGGTGCTTAGTTTTGATTCTGTAAGGTCAGCTGGTGTTGTGCTTCTTGTGTTATTGTTGGCAGATAACTATCAGCCTGAAGTCTATGTAACTTCTTTTGTTGTATATAATGGAATGTTAGTACTCTACTATATGATCAGTTAGTGAAGGCTAAGTTGTTTAATAGCCTACAATGCAACTCCTTTTGAGTAATGGAGATCTATGGTATGTATTCTCCTCTTAGTAATGGAGAAGGCACGCATGTTATCTCCTTTTAAGTAATGGAGTCTTTTGGTTTGTAATCTTCATATAGTATTGGAGAAGTTTGTAAATATGATTTGGCAATGAAGTGTGTTAGTTTATTCCTTCGGTCTAAAAATATCCCTAAAAGTAGAGTTGTAATTAATATATCCCTAAAAGTAGAAGTGTGTTAGTTTATTGGAAAGTTATTCCACGGTTAAAATAAGCATGACTTCTTTTTCTAAAGTAAGTAAATGTAATAAAGTGATAACATTTTTTAAACAGTTAGAAAAACTGGCGAAGTTACGAAAATTATGGTCTAAACCCTCATGGTATTTACGAAGGGGTTATATAAAAATTGTAATAAATAGAATGAATTATTAATTTCGATGTAGATAAAAATTACTATTTCAAAAAAATTAAAAAAAAAGAGAGATAATTATAATGAATGTGTAGATAAAATAAATGTAATTGAAAATATGATTTTGCAACCAAAAAAGATATTTGTAATCAAGGAACTGAAGGTTTGAAAGAAATATTTTTTATATTTACTTATTTTAAAATTAGTATGGTCTCATCATCTTTAAAAAATAGTACAACATAATACTTTAAATAAAAGTAAGTAGATTTCACTCTGCAAATTATTTTTAAAAAATATGACAAAATGTGACGTATAAAGTGGTTTTTGAAATAGTTGTCAACAAATATAGGGGAGTGGGTTTCTTCCACAGTTACCAAGGGGAAATGTAACTTTTTGAAAATTTTCAAAATTTCATATACAAAGGGGGAAAATTTGACACCCCACAACAGTGTTCTACCTCATTCAAATTATCCTTTTCTAGGTCAATTTCTGGCTATCTGTGAATGTGGGCCCCGGGATTGAATCGTTTTATAGGGTCACCGTTCACCTCAGTTTGAAGACATCGGTTTTATTGAAAAACGGAGTCGCCACTTTTGATTTCCTCAAAACTTTGAAAAAAGGATAAGGGTCCGGAGATTAAGTTACTCCTTGGGAAGAACGTATTGCGTTCACCCAAGGAGCCTTGCGAAAGCAAGTCTTCCTAGATTCGAAGTCTGTGCTTATTTGTGTGCTCGTGTGTGTGTGTGATTTAAAAAGGGGAGGGAATGTGCCAAGTTTATCTATCGGACATATAAACCATTTAAGTAGGTTATAGCTCGGAATTCCTTGGATTTGATGTTTTCGAGATTTTGATCCCGTGCTCATTTTGGACTTGTGATCATCATTACGGGACCTTTCTACCCTCTTGTTAGGTTAATCAACCATGGTAGGCGTAAGAGCCTTGGTATGTCTTAAACCAACGTTCTATGGGGATTTGGTCACATGTGATCGAGAGAGGGACGCCTTTTAAGTCCAAGAATGAGACTCTTTAGAAAAGGAGGAATCTTTGCCCATCAATCCTACATCTTGAGACGATAAAGATTCATAGGGACATTTTATGTTCGTCTCAAGTGATTATCGGAGATATCGGGACTAAGATCCGTCGGTTTCTAAAGGGACAAAGATTGTGGCATTTTAATTATGGAAACGATGTAAAGATGGAATCTTTACACCGATCCGCACCATGGAATGCGCCAAGAACCAAGGGACTAGGGGAAAGGGGTATAAAGATTGGATCTTTATACTCATCCTATGTCTTTCGTGCCTTAAAAGGCTATTAGACAATCCTCGGAGAGAGATCCATCTTTTAGGGACATGGGGAAAATGACATTTAAAGTAAAGATTGCATTTTTAAGGTAAATAACACAATGCGCATTATTAAACTAGAGACATAATGTAAAAGGGATGATCTTTATGGCATTTCCTATGTCCTTTAAAACCTCATAAGGTGGACAATCCTTGAAAAGCTAGATCAAGGGAAGGGGATGACATAATATAAGTAAAGATTGCATTTTTATGCAAAAAGGTAAAGGGACATCACATCATCATGTGGTAGATCTTTCCTAGAACAAGTCACTTGTGGAACCTTGTTCACCCTTGGGAGAGGATCTCCAATGAATCCTATGTATAGGGGGAGTGGGGATATGATATTTACATTGCAAAGATAAGAACTTTAAGACAGTAGATCAATGTAAATGGCAAGTGACAAGAATATAAATGACAAAGAGTAAGTAAAGCAATATGATGAGAGTATATCAAGGGGAAAGGAAGGAGAGATTACCAATGGTGGTTCTCTCTATCTCCCAAGGGGATTTTCCTATTTAGGAATAGATTAGGAGGGGATTTGTGTATGAGGGAGATGAGTTTTGAGTGTTTTTAGTTTCTGGAAACTCGTGTATCACTACTAGAATCAGGGGCATTACCGACGGACTTTTACCGACGGACGAAGTCCGTCGGTAATACAGACGGAAAATTTTCATTTACCGACGGAAATTTATTTTAATTTACCGGGAATTAAATTTTTTAAAATTTCGTTTTGTCCGTCGGTAATTGAGTAAGTTCCGTCGGTATTACCGTCGGACTCTGTCCGTCGGTAACAAATCCATATATATATAGCGTGCCTTCCCCATTTTTAATTACGTCTCATTTTTATTACACTCCTCCGTTCCATCCTCAGTGTTCGCGAACCCTAACGTCGCCAACGCCAAGCCGTCGCCGCCGAGCCTCGCCGTCGCCGGTAAGTCTTCTTTCTCTCTCTCAATCGCTTTCTCTCTCTCACTCGATTTCTCTCTTTCACTTTCTCTCTCTCTCTCAGTAATTCGCCAAGAAGAACACGCCGTCGCCGCCGTTGCCGTCCATCGCCGTTGCCGTCGCCGATACGTTATCTCTCTCTCTCTCGCTTTCTCTCTCTCAATCGTTCTCTCTCTCACTCGATTTCTCTCTCTCTCATCGGTTAAACCGTTAATTTTAAAATACTATTACCTTTTTTCTCCTTCAACCTTGACCGTATGTGTGTTTGTGACGCATTATATAGTGTGTTGTGATTTCATTGAAACAACGGAATGGATCAAAATAATTTATATAGGATATTTTGTCCCTTTTTATTTTATTTTTTCAAGTTAATCTGAATTTGGTTAATCGAATTTGTATCTCGGATGTTCCAAATTTAGTTAATTGCTTATTAACTTTGTGATTCCTAGTTAATGATAATTGCAATATTTTCAATGTGAGAAAAAGGTGTTTTGTTATATTGTACAATAGCCTTTTAGATTATATGTTCAAGCGTATAAACTAGTATTTGTGATTGCATCTATATTGCTTAATAGAGAAGCTGGCGTGATTTATATGGTTTAATTTTGTAAAAAAATATAAAATGATATCTTGTTAAATTTTGTAAGAACCCTACTTTGTTTTTGATTCTAATGTTCATGATTATTGATTGGTATTTGTGTGAATTTTCAAATATTTGAATGTTTGATGCTTCGATTGGTCCTCCGATTTAGGTTGTTTGCATTTTCTAACTAGTTTATCAAAGTTTGGGTTTTGGAAGTGGCTCTTCATTATACCTAATTGGTAGTTAATTAGGCTTTAAATAGATTGAGGTACAACTCTATTTAAAATATAAATAAGATGAGAGTTTTTTCACCCACAGCTATCAAAATTCGTTTTCTTTGACCAAGGAAGACAGCAAACAAGTTCATTGCCGTTTGAGTCAAGGATTTTCTGTTTAATAAGAGTTTTTACGAAACCGTAAAACTCTTATTAAACAGAAAATCCTTGACTCAAACGGCAATGAACTTGTTTGCTCTGTCTTTCTTGGTCTAAGATGAGATTGGGTTTTGATAGTTGTGGATGAGAACAACTCTTATCTTGTTTATAAATGTTAATTTAATTCATCATTGTAAAATTTCAAATTTTACAATAAAGAATTAATATTTCAAATTATTCACAATATTAATAATTTAAAAAATATGATAGATGTGTGTGTTAATTCATTATTGTAAAATTATGCATTTTACGGTAATGAATAAAAATTAATGTTACGACGTGACATTGTGACGGTTGAAACACAAAAGCTTAGAAACCCGTTTAAGAATCTTTAACTTATCATGTTGAGGTCAACATGTAGTCATCGATTCTTAAATTGTCTGTGTGGACAGTCTTGAAATGCACGATTATATGATTTGTAAATATCATCATTGTCTATTAAAATTGCTTGAATAGTCGATAGTTGAGATATTTCGGTTGCATTAATCCTATTGTTCTCTGAGTGTATACTAGACATATATGGTTGATTACACACTGTCGATTCTAATCGATAGTGTTTGATTGACCTAGTCTACGTCGTGCACTTGGAGACCATGGGGTTATGCTGCCGAAATTTCTTGATTTTTGATTATAAAGCAAGTAGACAAGGTGATATTTGCAATTCATACGTGTATTTCGGGATGGGATAGAAGCCAACCCGAAAATTCATCCTGGTGCAAAGGCTACAGTGTTAGAGCAAGTGAGTGAGCTTCTAACTATCAAGGCTGATACAAATATGAGCCAACATACTTACGATCGTATAATGTCATGGGGACATCGGATGCTACCCGAAGAAAATAATATGGTTCACAATTTTTATGAGACGAAAAAGTTGGTGGGGCAGATCGGTCTTGGGTATGTTAAAATTGATGCTTGCAAGAATCAGTGCATGCTTTTTTATAAAGAAAATGAGGGCCTCGATACATGTTCAATATGTGGACTTAGTAGGTATAAGCCACAACGCCGTGGTAGTGCCAAGCACAAGAAAAACGTGCCTCGGGCGCAGTTACGTTATATGCCGCTAATTCCCAGGTTGCAACGAATTTACGCAATGAAAGAAAGCTCAGAAGCCATGCGTTGGCACAAAGAGTGTCCTCGTGAAGAGGGTGTGATGACTCATCCTTCTGACGGTGAAGCATGGAAACATTTTAATGCCACTTACCCTGATTTTGCTGCGGATCCTAGAAACATAAGGCTGGGGATATGTACAGATGAGGAAGAAGACGACGACGAGGAAACTAGTGAAGAAGAAATTGAATTTTGTAGTGATAGTGATCAAGATTGTAGTGAATGAATCAGTTTAGTTTTAATTCAGATAATGTTTTGTATATAATGTTTACATTTTATATCACTTATCACTGTAATATTATTTCAAATTCAAGCAAATTCAAGTGAACTCCATTATTTTGCTTCTTTTTGTTTTTAGTAAAACAACCTTATCTGAAACCACTGGTCCATGTGAACTCCATTATTTACTGTTTTCATATTGTCATTTCTATTTTAAAGCTGCAAGAAGTGCAATGCTGACAGGACACCAAGTCCAAACTGTTACCCACGTTTTGTTTACTTGGTTACTCTTTACATGCTATGTAATATTTAAATTTTGTTCTACTTGATAATATTTTCTGTCTACATATATAATATACTAGTTTAGATATGTCGGGTCGAGGTGGCAATCGTTCAAAGAGAGGGAAGGTTGCGGGTTTTGTCCATCGTCTTGTTTCACCAAGGACGGGAGGGAGGGGATCTACTTCTGGTTCTGGACGTAGTGAACCATCCGAGCGGGTTAATTTGGACGCAATTATTAATGAGGAAGGAAAAATGGAAATATCTATCTCTCCCAGTGGCCAGTAAGTATCATTTAATTGTAAATGTCATATATATATATAATGTTTACATTTTATTATTGTCTTTTTATTTGTATATATATTGATATATTGTTTTTTAATTAATATCTTGATAGGTTTATACATGCATGGTGGTGGTAGCGGTAGCAGCAGTGGCAGCGCTCGTGGTTGTTAAACATGAATTTTCATTGACATGTAATTAAACAAACAAACAAACAAACATATGTAGTTTCTTTTTCCCTTTCCCTTTTTCCCCGGCCGTTTCCCCTTCCCTTTTCCCCTTTCCCCGTTTCCCCTTTCCCTTTTCCCTTTCCCCCTTTCCCTACCGTGCTTCCCCTTTCCCCTTTCCCTTCCCCTTTCCCCTTTCCCAGGCCGTTTCCCCTTTCCCCTTTCCATGTCGCTTGATTTGGACAAACATATGTATTTTATTTGATGTACAAGCGAAACAGGTTGTTTGTGTGTGTTTGTAGTTTGTAATTGGGTTGTTTGTGTGTGTTTGTAGTTTGTAGTTGTTTAAAACAGGTTGTTTGAACAGGTTAACAGGTTTACAGCCTTTTACAGGTGGTTTAATAATAAAACAAATTTTTTTTTTTAAATCTGTCCAGATTACCGACGGAAATTTCCGTCGGTAAATTAATACAAAAAATAAATAATTCTATTTTTCCGGCGTAAATATCCGTCGGAAAATAAAAAATTAAAAAAATAATACTCAAAATACCGACGGACATATCCGTCAGTTTAGGGTTTATATTCCGACGAACATATCCGACGGTAAATATTATGATTTCCGACGGTTATAACCGTCGGTAATGGTTTGTATTTCCGACGGATAATTCCATCGGTAACCTCCGGCGAATGCTCCGGTTAACCGGCCGGCGTAACTCATTTCCGACGGACGTTTTCCGGCGGAATTTTAGATTTTCCGACGGATAATCCGCCGGAAATACCGGCGGAATTTGTCCGTCGGTATTACCAACCAATTATTTCCGACGGAACCCGACGGACGAATTCCGTCGGTAATATCCATTTAGCGACGGATTTGTAGAATTACCGACGGAAATTTCCGTCGATAAACGGCCTTTTTCTAGTAGTGTATTGATTTGGGCAGAGTAACAGTGCTGAAATTGTATCTCAAAATGGGTAGAGGAGGCCTCTATTTATAGGCTGCAGTGTGCTTCCTAAAGAAGCCGCCCGGCGTGAATCTGTGGCAAAAGAAGCCGCCCGACGTTATTCTCTGTCGTGTCAGCATGTTTCTAGATTCATGCAAGGTGGCAACTAGAGGCTTCTTTCCAGCGAGGTCCTACTTGGAATTCTAATTCCTAGCAGGTCCTTCCTCCCTTGGAAAGTTTGGAAAAGTTCCCGAATCGCCCCTAAACTTTATGAAAGTTTGGGGGATTGCCATGAAACTTAACCGAAAGGCATGAGCCAGATTTGGGTGCTTACACTATCCTATTGTCAAAATTGTTTTGGGAAGAAAACGAATTTGGAGAGTTCAACTGGGATAGGTATGACAGCTGTTTTTATTCTATGTAAAGTACAATTGTACTGCTAATTTAGTGCTTACTGCTATATATGCTAAATGTGATATACTATGTGTTAGAACATATCATTTGTGCAATTAGAAAAAGAGTAGGGTGTACCTCTTGTTTGTTTTTGCTTGAATTGAATTGTTGTATTCTTCTCCTCGGTCACTGCTCTGTGTCTGAATGATCTGTAGCTATTCTGTGCTTTTGATTTTTACAAGCATGTGCATACTTATGAGGTGTACTTTAGTTACAAATATTATGTATAATTTACAAAATTGTAATTATATTTAACAAATTTATATGTACAATTGGTTTGTGCCTACAACTGGATATTTAGTCTTCTTTTCTGCCTGGCTTGATTATTTAAACACTGTCAACATGAAAAACAAGACATTTATTAACTAAATACATCGAGGATTTATATATGTCAGGTACAAATAGTGTACTTGAAATTTGTTTTAGGAAAAAGATTTATTTGGGAGATGTAAGTCGGATTCCAGTTTTGACTATTATAAATAAAGGTTAAAGTTTCTACGTAACGATTCATTTATAGAAAATCGCCAACACAATAAATATGTACATACCATACCAGATTTGTAGGTTAATAGTGTCAAAATTTCATAAATTGAAATTTATTAATGAATAAATACTTAACTTTTTAAAATAATATTTACACAAAATATTAAAATGTAAAATAAGATATTTTGGCATGTTAGTTTGTATGAAGTATTTTGACAATCTACTATATATAATAGCAAAACTTTTTGGAGCTCCTAGAAAACTCCAAGTGGCACAACATCATTGGCCAATCTTTTCATCATCCACCAATCATAATCATCCATTTTATTTCAACTTAAAAAAAAAATTCAACTTAAAAAAAAAAACTGATTAATTAATTTCAATTTTTTGAAATCATCTGTTTAAATTCAAACTACCATATATAATTTGAGTTTTTTGAAGGCC
Organism: Adenophora triphylla var. japonica; assembly: GCA_022495995.1. Classification (NCBI taxonomy): domain Eukaryota; kingdom Viridiplantae; phylum Streptophyta; class Magnoliopsida; order Asterales; family Campanulaceae; genus Adenophora; species Adenophora triphylla. The sequence goes on along the minus strand of JAFEMH010006211.1, from coordinate 115,697 downwards.
CACTTCCTCTAGGGTCCCTCATGCGAGATTTAAACCTAATTTAAGAAATAACATTTTGTAAATACCAAAGACACCCTTTGATAAGACAAAGACTTAAATGCCCCTTTTTTTTTCACACACGCGCACTAAGGCGTTTGTCACTGGACCAACCAAGTCCAAAACTGAAAATTATAATTTAGTCACTGAGATTTTCAAAATTATATATTGGTCACTAAACTTTCTGACATGTCAGATCAGTCATTAGATTCGAAATAATTTCAGTTTGCTCTCATAATTTTAACATTTACAACTCTTACAATTTTTTTTCTTTAAGTGGATCTACACATGTTCCCATAATTAACTCTTATAAGTTACTTATAAGACTACTTTGTCTCTTATAATTAACTTATAAGACAAATTTTTCAACAAAAAAAATCAAAAATTTTAATAATAACAACGAATTTCTCTCATAATTTATACATTTACAATCATTTACAACTCTTATAAGTTAATTATAAGACCACTTTGTCTCTTATAATTAACTTATAAGACAAAATTTTCAATAACAAAAAATCAAACATTTCAATAATAACAACGAATTGCTCTCATAATTTACACATTTACAACTCTTATAAGTTAATTATAAGACCACTTTGTCTCTTATAATTAACTTATAAGACAAATTTTTCAACAAAAAAAAAATTAAAAATTTCAATAATAACAACGAATTGCTCTCATAATTTACACATTTACAACTCTTACAAGTAAATTGTAAGACCACTTTGTCTCTTATAATTAACTTATAAGACAAATTTTTCAACCAAAAAAATCAAAAAGTTCAATAATAACAACGAATTGCTCTCATAATTTACACATTTACAACTCTTATAAGTTAATTAAGTGGTCTTATAATTAACTTATAAGACAAGTTTTTCAACAAAAGAAAATCAAAAATTTCAATAATAACAATGAATTGCTCTTATAATTTACATGTTTAAAACTCTTATAAGTTAATTATAAGACCACTTTGTCTCTTATAATTAACTTATATGACAAGTTTTTCAACAAAAAAATCAAAAATTTCAATAATAACAACGAATTGCTCTCATAATTTACATATTTACAACTCTTATAAGTTAATTATAAGACCACTTTGTCTCTTATAATTAACTTATAAGACAAATTTTTCAACCAAAAAAAAAATTAAAAATTTCAATAATAACAACAATTTTGTTGACCACATTCATAAATCATTGGCCAGTTCAATCAACAACCACATTTTTAACCAATAAAGATTTGTTGTCCCACTATTAATGCCAAAATCCTACAGCATAGTTTTGTAACAAGTTAAATTATTACTCCGTATTAGTTTTAAGTCTCACAAAAAAGGGAAGTTGCATGATCTTTCAGCATCTCACCATTGACCTGATCTATTCAGCATCTCACCATTGACCTGATCCATTCAGCATCTCACCATTGACCTGATCCATGTTGAACTCTGGAAATGACCTGCTACCATTTACAAAAAGCCATTGACCTTTCTCAATTTTTCGGCAGTTGGGGCACTGCATCACTCCCTTCACATTAAAGACAGAACCAATGCAATCTGCAGGTAATACAAGTCATTATCACAAAAGAGAACATAGAGGAAACATAACATCTTTAGATACTTAATGAAACGTGGAGGTAAACTCGATAGCAGTATATGAAAAGAATGATGCATTAAGAATATTTCAAACATCAGAGATACAGATAAGAGCACATTTCCAAAAATTCTTCATATATTTGTATTAATTACTACTCCCCTTCCTATCAAAAATAAGAAAGATGAGCTGGACATGGCAGTGCTGAAATGCACTTTCTAAATCCATTTTCTTCAATTTCATCATCTCTTTTACCAAGACAAACATTGTCCGCAAGTTAAATTTTTTTTTTTGAAAAGAGATTTGAAACGAAGCAGAGGAATCCAACCGGACATATATGAAATGACAACGGAGAAACCAACAGATCTGAACAAAGAAGGGAAAGAAGATGAGGCAAACTAGATCTAGAATTCGCCGGAGAAGAGCGACCGGATCTGAGACGATAGGCTGCCAGATCTGAGACGGCGACGAGCTGCCGTTGATGGCACTGAACCAACAGACAACAACATGGTGGAGACGGTGACGAGCTGCCGTTGATGGCACTGAACCATGTGTCGAGGTTGTGCCAGTAGGTTGAGAGAGGAGAGAAAAAGTGATTGAGTGTGTGTGTATGTGTTTTCTGGTGTACATGTGGGAGGAGGGAGGGGAGGGGTGGGTTTTGTTTGAGGGGTAAGGGTAGTTTTGGTATTTAAGACTTTTATTTGACTGGTCAGTGGAGGTGAGGGATGTATACAGAATTATAATCTTAGGAGAACTCTCTATTTAAGATTTACAAAAAGAGTCTCCTTAAAAAAGAATAAAATTTGGGCAGGGAGGGCCCTAAGGGAATTTATCCTTTTTTGAAAGCATCACGTTTTAATTCAAACTACCATATATAATATAATATTTGAATATCAATAAATCATATATATAGATATACACACACACACATATATATAGGTATATCTCACGTGAAAAAAAATATATATGAATCATTGCAAGTGTAAACGAATGACACTACGAAGGAAAAAATAATAAGAACACTTCCTATGAGCATCCATCTCATCAGAATACTCACTCATCCCAATTTGCAACTCCTTATTCATCATATGTGCCCATATATTTAGGTGACAACCGATTAGGTAAACTTTACAAGTAATAACTAAATTACTCCATTCGTTTCATAATAATTTTTTTTTTTTAATGGTTATGATTGATATGAAAATCTACTATATATAATAGCCAAACTTTTTGGAGCTCCTAGAAAACTTCAAGTGGCACAACATTATTGGTCAATCTTTTCATCATCCACCAATCACAATCATCCATTTTATTTCAACTTTTAAAAAAAAAACTGATTAATTAATTTCAATTTTTCGAAATCATCCTGTTTAAATTCAAACTACCATATATACTTTGAATTTTTTGAAAGCATCCTATTTTAATTCAAACTACCATATATAATACAATAATTGAATGTCAATAAATCATATAAATAGATATACACACACATATATATATATATAGGTATATCTCACGTGAAAAAAATATATTTAATCATTGCAAGTGTAAACGAATAACACTATAATAAAATTTATTTTATTTCCAAATACCACGAAGGAAAAAAAATGATAAGAACACTTCTTATGAGCATCCATCTCATTAGAATACTCCCTCATCCCAATTTGCACTTCCTTATTCATCATATGTGCCCATATATTTAGGTGACAACCGATTTGTTAAACTTTACAAGTAATAATTAATGATAAGTCATTCAAGTTATATTATACATAAAGTCATTCAATTCTACCTAATTTTTTTTGGCCAAAATTAATAAAGTAAATCTAAATCATCAATTTCAATTCAAAAAAATAAAGTACTAAGTTTATGGTGTAGATTCTTTTTTTTAAAAAAATCTACTAAGTTTATTCCACAAATAAAGTAAAACTAAATCATTAATTAATACGAAATAATGGTCTGTCGCACCAATTACGCCAAAATTAATGATACTCTGTTCCACCATTAAGTATAATCCAAAATAAAGTAAAGTTAAATCATCAATTAAATTCAAAATAATACTCTGTTCCACCAATTACGCTAAAATTAATGGTGCCGATTTTTCTTAAACCTAATAAGTTATTCCAAAAATAAAGTAAAGACAAAACATCAATTTGAATTCAAAAAATGGGCTATCCTAGTAATTACACAAATGATGCTTTTTTTTAAAAAAAAAAATGTGATAACTTCAAATCAGATAATTTAATGGTGCAGATTTTTTTCAAAAATCAATTACGATTTTAATTTAGAAGATAACGTCAAATATTGCATATTGTTTTTTTTTTCAAAAATAAAAATAAAATTAGTTACAATTTTAATATAGAAAATGACTGACTAATTCTAATTTTTTGATACTAAAATGGAAAATATATACCAATCAGTTAAATTAAGTGATAATTATATTGTGATAATGAAGGAAAAACATATCAATTAAGATGTGTTATCTATCTAAAGTGTTAGTCAAAGAGTGCAATTCTACTATTGCATCTTAAAATTAATCCGTCAATATATTTCATCTTCCCGCATATTTTTAATAACTTCTATATTATTAATTTTTTGTGTTTAGATAAATTCTAATTATATTTGGATATAAATATTTTGTTTTTGTTTCTATGCAGTTGTGTACACGGTTGAGTGGCAGAAGAGAGGTCTTTCTCATGCACATATTCTTCTTTTTCTCAATCCACAGGATCAAGCTAAGATTGCTGAAGGTGTAGACAAATTTATTTCAGCTGAGATACCTGACAAGGAAGCTGAACCGGAATTGAACGAGGCAGTAAGAGATTTTATGCTGCATGGTCCATGTGGTCCTTCAAATCCAAAATCTCCGTGTATGCAAAATAATAGGTGTTCAAAGCAATTTCCTAAGCCTTTTAATGAGTGAACTATTGTATATGAAAATGGTTATCATGTGTATAGGCGGAGAGACATCGGGCAACTATTGAGAAGGGTGAATGTAATCTCCATAATGGGTATATTGTTTCGTTTAATGCCTATCTGCTTTTGAAGTGTAGAGCACATATCAATGTCGAGTATTGTAATCAGAGCATGACTATCAAATATTTGTTCAAGTACATTAACAAGGGTAGCGATAGGATAACTCTTGGATTACAAGAAGAGGATGAGGTTGAAAGGTTCATTGATTGTAGATATGTCTCTGCATGTGAGGCGATTTGGAGGATATATGGGTTTGATTTGCATTATAGAAATCCACCACTTGAGCGGTTAGCTTTTCACATGAAGTGTGACAAGACTATACCTTTTCACGAAGAGGATTACATTGAAGATATTCTTGAAAAAGCAGAGACTGTTAAAGAATCCCAATTTGTAAAGTGGATGGAGTATAACTGTGATAATGAAGACGGTCAACATTTGAAATACTGTGAATTCCCGAGGTATTTTGTGTGGGTAAAAAATAAACGTGAATGGCGCTGCAGGAAATATAGTCAATTTGCAATTGAAAGGATATATCATGTGCCGGTCGGCTGTGGGGAATTGTACTACTTGAGGATTATGCTGAATCATAAAGCTGGTTGCAAAAATTTTGAAGATTTGAGAACTGTTGATCATGTTGTCTATAAGGACTTTAAATCAGCTTGCTATGCTTTGGGTTTATTAGATGACGACAAGCAATATGTCGATGCATTAAAAGAAGCAACTGCTTGGAAAATGTCTGTAGCCTTAAGGAGACTATTTGCTGTCCTATTACTGTCTAATTCCATGACTATGCCGCACGAGGTATGGGATAAGACTTGGGAGAAATTTTCCGATGACATGGAATACAACTATAGGAAACTGCACAATAATCTGAGTAAGTTTATCATCTTTAAATCTAATATAGGTTTTCATTTAATATTACATATATTTATATATTTTCTCTAATATATAATGTAATTACAAGTGCTTATAAGACATAATTCTAATTTTTTCTAACTGTAATTAAAGTAAAATATACTGGATATTTGTTCTACTTTCAATAGTGTACTCCGATCGTATGGCGAAAATATTACCACTATCCGTCCCGCATTAATTATCTAATATGGATATTACATACATGTTTATGCTTTGGTCGAATATTTGAGATATAAAGTTGATTGTAATACATTTTTTAATTTGTACTTTCTCCGTGTCGCACTAATTTGTTATCAATTTTATTTACAAAATATAGTTTTATTATTGGTTGGAGAACAAATTTATTGGTTATTTAATATTTACAAATGAACGTACTCCAACCGTCTCACAGTAATAGTATTATCCTTCCTTCTCGCACTAATTTTCAAGTAGAGATATAATATAATCATAATGCATTTTGTCAAATATATTGAGTTTCAAGTTTTAACGTTTAATTTAAGGACATATATTATTTCGTACTCCCAATATGTTTTATCGTATATATGTAGTATATGTATATATATAATTTGTATTCCTTTAATTATTATTATATTAACTCTTAGATATATATTTAATTGCATTTTTTCGTACTTGTGCCAGGATTGAAAATAAGTGAAGAACAGAAGAAGAATCTTGCTTTAGCAGAAATTGAACAGATATTGGTTCAATGGAAGTAGCCTGCATAAGTTTACAAATATGCCTAAGCTGATCGACTCTTCTATTAAGGATGCACAAAATAGGCTTATTTTAGATGAAACATCATATGATATAGAAGAGATGAATGCTGAGCACGCCAGGTTGTATAAACAACTAACGGCTGAGCAGAAGGGATTATATGAAGAAATCATGTCAGCTGTCGATAGCGGAAATGGTGGAGTATTCTTCCTGTATGGTTATGGAGGGACGGGAAAGACATTTATGCGGAAGACATTATGTGCTGCATTACGGATGCAGAGGAAGATTGTAGTTGCAGTTGCATCCTGTGGTATTTCTTCATTATTACTTCCCGGAGGTAGGACTGCCCATTCTAAATTTGATATACCTTTACAGCTTGATGAGACTTCCATGTGTAGCAAACTTAAGCCAGGTTCTGATGAGGCAGAGTTACTTAAAAAAAATTGCAAATTATTTGCGATGAATCTCCAATGGCACATAAACACTGCTTTGAGGCACTTGATCGTAGCTTGAGAGATATTATACGTAGCCCTGATGGACGGTTATGTGATAAGCCGTTTGGTGGTAAGGTTGTGGTATTTGGAGGAGATTTCAGACAAATTCTTCCGATCGTACCTACGAGTTGCAGAAATGATATTGTGCATGCTTCACTATGTTCATCGACACTATGAAATGAATGCAAAGTTCTAAGGTTAAAACAAAATATGAGATTAAAGGTGATTTTCAAATACATTTTGTTTAACATTTTGTTTAACATTATGTATATGTATCTATATTTTAAAAGTTATAATAAGACTAAAATATAATATTTTATGTATAGGGTGGTTCGTCTTCTTCGGATGTTGAGGATATCAGGTCGTTTGCAAATTAGTTATTATCCGTTGGTGATGGGACTGCAGGTGATAAGTAAGAACTGCTTTTAATATATATATACGTATTTTATCCGTTGGTTATTATATTTTTTTATCAAAAACCTTACTACCTTTGTTGCAATTTATGTATATATCCGTCTTAATATTAGTAAAAACTGCTTCATAATTTTTTGGTCTTCTCTCAGTTTTAATATTAATTTTTACTTCCTTTTAAGTTCATATTTTTACTAATATTTATTTATTATATGTTGGTTATTACTGCAGGTGATAAGAACCATAGTGAAGTTGAAATCAAAATACAAGATGACATATTGATAAGAGATTCTGTCAATCCCATCTCAGCTATCGTGGATTGCATATACCCGAAATTAATGCAAAATAAAGATGTTGATGAATTTTTCCAGAATCGGGCTATACTTGCACCAACAAATGAGATTATTGACAGTATTAATGAGTATGTTATGTCACTCTTTCTTGGAAAAGAAGTGGAATACATGAGTTCTGGCACCATATGCAAAGACGAGGAATTTAACCAATTAGTCCAAGATATATTTTCAACTGAATTCCTAAATACCGTCAAGTGCTCTGGAATACCTAATCACATACTGAAGCTAAAGATTGGATGTATCGTCTTGTTATGAAATATAGATCAAGCTTCAAAATTGTGTAACGGTACAAGATTGATCGTTACAAATCTAGGTACGCAAATCAATTTTGTTAGTATATAATTATACATTTATACAATTAATTATTTGATTATTTGACATAAAACATACTGTTATTTTAATATATATATATATATATATATATATATATATATATATATATATATATATATATATATATATATATATATATATATATATATATATATATATATATATATATATATATATATATATATATAGGTAAGCACGTTGTCGAGGCAGTAATGTTGTTCGGAAAGAATGTTGGTAAAAAGGTGTTGATGCCGAAGATGATTATGTCACCTTCTGATACAACAAAATTCCCGGTTAGGTTTCAACGGAGACAATTCCCACTGACCGTTTCTTTTCCAATGACGATAAATAACAGTCAGGGTTAGTCGCTCGCTCATGTTGGCCTTTTTCTTCCAAGACCAGTATTTAGTCATGGACAATTATATGTTGCTTTTTCTAGAGTAACTACAAGGAAAGGACTTAAAGTGCTTATATATAATAGTGATGAACAGTCAGATGACACGACTACAAATGTTGTGTACAAAGAAATTTTTGACAAGTTGTAATATATTACATAAAATTATCTCATTAATTTTTTCAATTGTATTTACATTTAACTTTTACCTCAGTGTTTTATCCCCCGTCGGAGACCGACGGGTTACTCACTAGTGCTTCTAAAGGGAAAAATATATTTACAATAATCGGTCAATCTTTGCTACAAAATTTATTTAAAATATTTATAAAAACTATTTATATTACTAGAACCAATTTCATCATACAATAAAAGTAGATCTAAATTTTTACGTGTTTAAAATAATGAGTTTATAAGAAACAAGTTCATGAAGTCGGTCCGATCTGCAGCATATAGATCTGACTAGCTATGAAGTTTCAGTTTGTTCATTTTATAACTTGGTGATTTATTTCAGCTTTTTATCATTGATAAAAATAAATCTAAATTATTCATGTGAAATACAAGCAGATCTGTACTTCAAATATTTATATCAAGAAAAAAATATAAATAAATTAAATGTCAGATCTGTGTAGAACGTACCGGATCTATTGTAAGTTGGAGTGAAACTTCCTTCATTTGTAGATTTCTTGACTGGGAAATGATTTTTTAACGACGAGCATATAGTATTGGAGAAGTTTGTAAATATGATTTGGCAATGAAGTGTGTTAGTTTATTCCTTCTGTCTAAATTTTTACGTGATTAAAATAATGAGTTTATAAGAAACAAGTTCATCAAGTCGGTCATACCGATCTGCAGTATATAGATCTGACTATCAATGAAGTTCAGTTTGTTCATTTTATAACCTGATGATTTATTTCAGCTTTTATATCATAGATAAAAATAAATCTAAATTATTCATGTGAAATACAAGCAGATCTGTACTTCAAATATTTATATCAAGAAAAAAATATAGAAACTACTATTTACGTAAAATAAATAAATTAAATGTTAGATCTGTGTAGAACGAACCGGATCTATTGTAAGTTGGAGTGAAACTTCCTTCATTTGTAGATTTCTGGACAGGGAAATGATTAACCATTTTTCGATGGAGAATGAAATATTGGGGAAGATAATCTGAATTTGCCCATTTTTTTCCACATGTATATTTTGGTAGTGATCAACCAAGGAGATAATCATGACCTCTGTAGACTTAGTGTGGGCATCCCGACCCGGAACCTGACACGTGTCCCGAGCTGGAGATGCCCAAACTATGAAAGACCACTTGTAAAATTTAAAACTTTTGACTTAACTTGAAAAGAACTAACTTTAAACAATTCTAGTCAAATACTAACTTGACTCATCTCCACTTGGAGGAATTTGAGAAACAACTTTGACAGGTAAAGACATAATTAAGTTACACAAGATCCCAAATAAAAGTTATACAAAGGTGGTTTTATAAACAACTCCAACAAAGGAGTAATACCAAAATACAACCATACTCCCTTCTAAGACATACATACCCAACTACCCAAAATATACGTACAAACTCCTCCCCGTCCTCACTGGCCGGTCCACCTGTCTCAGCACAATCAAAAATAGTAAAGGGAGAAGGGGTGAGAATAAATCTCAATAAGCTATTATGAATGCAACAATATGTCAAGCAAGATGCAACACATAACAAGGTACATCTCATACATTGGTAAAACAGTAAACACCTTCCGTTACCTTTGTTTACCTTTCCCGTCTGAATCATAAGTCGTACCACGGCGGGAGTAAAACTCCACTCATTCTGTGAATGCATTTTCACCAGAACCAATATCATATAACGGAGAGAGCTATTGTAATAACTCCTCTCTTGTGAACTGCTTAGACATATTCACATCTTATAAGACCCGTATTCCATTATACCCCCTAACATCAGCTGATTAACACATGCTCATGCACATAATAGTTACTTGAAAAGGAATCCACCAAAGGGATAATAAAAGAACAACATGGTACATCATACTCATGCTCAAATCAATACCATAATGCAACATTTATTTCATAATCTATTTATATCATAAACCATAGATATAAATTCAAGTAAGGCTACAATGTATAACAACAAGTCATACATAATCAATACACAACAATTCATAACCTCTATAAAGGTCCAAGTGCAAATTACCAAGTTTGATTCATTTTTTGTTACGTTACAAATTAAGGTTGTCAAGCCTTTTCTGAACAATGTTTAAAGCCCTTCTACAATTCCATTTTAACCATGGAAGAATTCATTGTGTAGCTAAAGTATTCTACTTTAATCTAAGTTGAAGAGGGTTCAATTATGTTCTAGGTTGAATAGGTTAACAAGGCTTGAAAAATGCTTCAGAACTGCAGTGCAGGGCACGACTCGTGCCCCTTTGACACTCCACCAGAATCACTCGTCCCTAACAGGTCACGACTTAGGCAAAACCCCAGGGGACGACTCGTGCCCGACTCGTGCCACAGAGCACGAGTCGTGCCCTCTGTCCAGAATTCAGAACAGAGCTGAAAAAACATCAGCAACCCAACCAAGTTGACCCAAACTAAGTTTCCTCTGTTTCAAAGTGACCAAAATCAGTACCCACATCAGTAATACAACTCCCAAACATTTCCATACCCTTTCCAAACTAATTCAACATCAACCAACATCATTTTAATACCCTACTTTATGTCAATTTGCCATGCAACTATAATTATCAAGAAATTAACACCATAATATAATTATTAACCCATATTCTTACTATTTTTACAACCACTCCATACCCATTTCAATTCCACTTTTCCAAAACCATTATTACTAAGTAAAAGTGTTCCAAAAATACCAAATTTCCTTTAAATCATATCAATAACAACAATAATCACAAGATGAACACTTTTTGAAAGAAAATCATAATAACTTACCAAAATAGTGCGAAATGAAATATTTATTTGACCGGCTCTACGCGTTTCCCTCGTCACCACGAACAAGAATACGCGAACAGATTTAAAAACGGAGAAGTATTGAAGAGGCTAGAATTTTTGGAAGAAGAAGTAAAAGGGTTTGGTTTCCATGGAGGTATTTTGGGTGAAGAAGATGGTACTGAGGTTATTAAAAAGAAGAAGCATTCTCTTATTTAAACAAAAGGATAAGTATTAAAGAATTCCCTTCAAGCTCCTCCAAGAATTAGTTGCTACAATTAACTACTTTAACTTCCAACATTTACACATAAGCACCTCCACAACTTTTCCAACTTTATTATTTAAACTTCAATTATTATAATTCCACTACACAATTTCTTATTTATTTTATTTAGCATTAATAATTAATTAATATTAATTTCTTGACATCCTAAATTTCACATAAGTGGCTCATTACAAACATAAGCACATAAAATCCAACAAGTAGCATATAATGCATAAAATGAGATACTACAATCCCAACCCCACGTGCTCAATATATGCTAAAATGGTGCCTAGGATTAGGGTCCTGACACTTAGCGTTGGGAAAGAAATGGTTGAAGTGTGTTTTTAGCAGGATTTGCAGGATAGGGTTTGTGTGTGGAGAACAGATAAAGGGGGGAGAGAGAGGAAGAGAGAGAGAGAGAGAGAGAGAGAGAGAGAGAGAGAGAGAGAGGAGAGGTATCGAATTGGAGGCAAAGACGGTAGATAATAGTTATTAGGGACCTTAGGGTTGTTAAGGAATCAAATATCTCTCCCTCATCCTCTCCATCACTCACGGAAATCTCTCCCTCATCCTAGCATCAGTCAGTTGAATATTATGGAGATTATGGCTATCTCCATTTCTTATTCCTTTGATCATGTAAATCATTATTTTATTTGTGTATATCTTTAGAATTATTTTGTATATCTTTAGAATTATTGTTTAGGAATATTTGTATATAAATATTGTAATACTTATCAATGAAAATCACTTTTGCCAAAATCTCTTTATGGTATCAGAGCAAAACTGATCTTCTAAAACACTAGCACCACTGCCGCACCATCTGTTTCTAAAACACCAGTACCACCGCCGCACTATCTGTCTGTTGTCATGGCAAACCCATCTTCCTCCACCATTCCAAACTCGGTTGAGCCCACCAAACCAATCCTCTTGGTAAACTTGTCTCATTGCAAAATTCTCACCCCACTCACATACCTCTGTTGGTCCTCCCAAGTCGAGTCGTTACTCTTCGGTCTTGATTTGTTAGTTTTGTTGATGGCTCCCACCTTCCCCCAATAGCCACCATCAAAGTCGATGGTAAAGACACCCCTAATCCGGCCCTAACCACTTGGAATAGGCAAGACCGCCTTATCCTTAGCGCCCTTTTAGGAACCTTAGACACCGCCGTCGCACCACTAGTTTATCATGCCAAAACCTCCAATGAAGCTTGGACCACTCTCAAAAACACCTATGCCAACCCCTCTAGAGGCCACATTCTCCAACTTAAGGATCACCTAGACTCCATTACCAAATCATCCTTGACCATAACCGAGTATATGCAATCCATTAAGTCATGTACAAACAAACTTGCTATTCTTGGCAAACCCATGGACACCGAAGATGTCATTGCCAAAATCCTAAAGGGACTCGATTATGAAGCTTATAAACCCATCATAGACTATGTCCATGCCCGAGATAATCCCATCTCTTTCGAAGCCCTCCACGAGAAGCTTATTCACCACGAAATCACCCTAAAACAAAACACTACCACCTCAACCTTCCCTATTTCCGCCCATGTCACCCACACCCACCACTCCTCCACCTATCGGCCCTTCCCTCATCAGCCAACTCACCCCATCCTGCCCACTCCACCACCTACTGCCCGCAACCCCTCAGCCGCACCCTTCAAAGGCAAATGCCAATATTGCCGAAACGTCGGTCACGTAATATCCCAATGTCGCCAATTTAAACGCGACTACCCCAATGTGACCTTTCCCCCCTTCCTTCTCCAATCGCTCAACCCACCAAAACTCTACCCAACCCCAAGCCCACACTGCAGCCGTCCCTCACCCCACTCCCCCAACCTCTTGGCTCATTGACAGCGGTGCCACCCACCACATCACCAACGATCTTTCCACTCTCTCTCTCCACCACCCTTATGATGGCAGTGATGATGTCATTATTGGGGATGGTTCGTCCCTTCCTATTTCAAACATAGGTTGTTTTTCTATTCCTTCCTCTAATTCTGTTCTTCATTTTAACAATGTCTTGAATGTTCCGTTAATTTCTCGTAACATCCTCTCTGTCTCTCTATTCTGCAAAGATAATAATGCTTGTATTGAGTTCTCACAATCTTTCTTTCTTATCAAGGAAATCTCGACCCAACGCATTCTTCTCCACCGAACAACTGATCGTGGAATCTACCTATGGCACTCCTCACCTCCTCAAGCTTTTCTAGGCACACTGTCTCACCAATCGTGGCATCATAGACTAGGACACCCCTCCCCCCTATTGTCTCCCATTTGAATAATAATTTTTTTTTATGTATTTCGTTCAGTTCTGTTTCTTCGTGTAACCCATGCAATATTAATAAAAGCCACAAACTTCCTTTCTCCACATCTACTCTACAATCTCATGCTCCGCTTGAACTTGTGTTTTCGGATGTGTGGACATCTCCTTTATACTCCTACGATAATTATAAATATTATGTAATTTTCGTAGCCCACTTCACAAAATACACCTGGCTATATCCTTTGAAAAATAAATCCGACACCTTCTCTACCTTTCATCGCTTCAAAGTAATAGTCGAAAAATACTTTTCCCGTCCAATAATTCAATTCTTCTCCGACAATGGAGGAGAATATCTCAAACACACACCCTCACTTATTCAAGATGAAATCTCCCATCTCACCTCCCCACCACACACTCCAGAACACAACGGTTTCGCCGAACGGCGTCATCGCCATCTTGTCAAAACGGGTCTTTCTCTTCTCTCTCATGCTAACCTTCCCCTCACCTTTTGGACTCACCTTTTGGACTCACGCTCTTCAAACAGCAGCCTACCTTATAAACAGGCTCCCAACTCCTACTCTTCAAAATGACTCACCTTATTTCCGCCTCTTTCAAACCTCACCAAACTACCACAAACTCCATAGCTTTGGATGCCTTTGCTACCCATGGCTCAAACCATACACTCCTCATAAACTCGCCCCAAAATCCACTCCTTGCATCTTTGTTGGCTATTCTTCCTCTCAAAGTGCCTACCATTGCCTATATCCTAAAACTCAACGTCTCTACACCTCTCGCCATGTCAAATTCATTAAAACCGAATTTCCATATACTTCTCTCACATCTCAACGCACCACTACTCCTCCTCTCTCTTCATCAAAATGGTGTGCCTTCTCCATTCCCATTTTCCCATCTCCTACTACCGACATCAACCCTCAAAACACTGCTGTCAATGACACCTCAAATACACCACCACCGCCCCAACCCACTGCCCAGCCACCTACAGCCGACTCCCCACACCCTCCTGCTTCCGCCTCCACCCCCAACCCTGCTCCCTCGGCCGAACCCAACTCACCCACTCCAGCGGCTGCCCCAACTCCACCAACCCGCACCATCACCACACGTCTCTCCCATGGTATACGCAAACCCAATCCTAAATATGCGAACCTAACTGCCCTTTCCTCACCTACCTCCCTCCCAACCACCACCAAACAGGCCCTCTCCACTCCCCATTGGCATGAGGCCATGCGTGATGAGTACAATGCACTCTTACGCAACCAAACTTGGTCCTTAGTTCCTTCCCATGAAGCACCAAACATTGTCGGTTGCAAATGGGTTTTCCGTATAAAATATAACCCTGACAATACCATCCACAAATACAAAGCCCGTCTTGTAGCCAAAGGGTTCCATCAACGACCCGATCTAGACTATTCCGAAACCTTCAGTCCAGTTGTCAAACCAGTCATCATTCGTCTAATTCTTTCTCTAGCTATCACCCAAGGTTGGTCTCTGCGTCAACTTGATATTAACAATGCCTTCCTTCAAGGTCATCTCTCCGAAACTATTTTCATGTCCCAACCCCCCGGGTTCCAAGATTCTTCCAAACCCTCTCATGTCTGTCGGCTCTCAAAAGCCATCTACGGTCTAAAAAAAGCACCACTTGCTTGGTACACAGCTCTCAAGCAATTTCTTATTTCTTTCGGTTTTTGTCCCTCCATTGCGGATCCCTTGCTCTTTAGTTACAACAAAAATTCCCATCGTCTCCTCCTCCTTGTCTACGTTGATGATATAATCGTCACAGGTCCTTCCACTTCCTTTCTTGAGTCATTCATTCAATCCCTCTTGTCTCGCTTCTCCTTGAAAGACCTTGGTCCTCTTTCCTACTTCCTTGGGATTGAGATAACACCCAACACCCATGGAATCCTTCTCTCCCAGTCCAAATACATCTCTGATATTCTCAACTGCCATGACATGCAACACTCCAAACCATCTCCCACACCTATGGCAACATATCCACCCCTCTCGGCTCAACCCAAAACACCCATACATAATCCTACCGAATACCGAACCATTATAGGGAACCTTCAATATCTTTCTCTTACTCGCCCTGACATCGCCTTCCCTGTGAACAAACTTGCTCAATTTCTTCACCACCCACAAGAATCTCATTGGTCAGCTCTTAAGCGACTCCTTCGCTATCTCCACGGTACTCTTTATATGGGCATTCAAATTTAGGAAAACTCCTCTCCCATTCTCCATGCTTATTGTGATGCTGACTGGGCCGGCGACAAAGATGACTTTCTCTCCACCTCCGGATTCATAGTCTATCTCGTTCACAACCCAATTGCTTGGTCCTCTAAAAAGCAACGAGCGGTTGCTCGCTCCTCAACAGAAGCTGAATTCCGCTCCATCGCTGCAACCACAGCTGAACTTCTCTGGGTCACAAACCTTCTGTCTGAACTCGGCATTCCCTCCTCTACCACACCGGTCATTTTCAGTGATAACTTAGGGGCGGCCAACTACTCTGCCAACCCAATTTTTCACTCACGGATGAAACACCTAGCACTTGCCTTCCACTTTGTTCGTGAGCAAGTTCAGCTAGGCACTCTTCGGGTACAACACATCTCCGGTAATGATCAATTAGCAGACGCTCTTACAAAACCCCTTTCACGCGCACGGTTCATTTCTCTCGTCTCCAAGATTGGACTCACCCAAGGACCGTCCATCTTGCGGGGGCGTGTTAAGGAATCAAATATCTCTCCCTCATCCTCTCCATCACTCACGGAAATCTCTCCCTCATCCTAGCATCAGTCAGTTGAAGATTATGGGAGATTATGGCTATCTCCATTTCTTATTCCTTTGATCATGTAAATCATTATTTTATTTGTGTATATCTTTAGAATTATTTTGTATATCTTTAGAATTATTGTTTAGGAATATTTGTATATAAATATTGTAATACTTATCAATGAAAATCACTTTTGCCAAAAGCTCTTTAAGGGTTGGGGTATATAACTTATATATAGGAGCTAGGATCCTCACAAGTCAAATACTAGATTAGGTGAATGTAATGTTTTTATTTGGGTTGGCTTTCATGGGAAGTATGGGCCGAGAAGTATGGGCCTGAAGATGGCTGTCCACATTTATGTTGTGATGGACTGATCTGGTGAATATGAGCTTTGGGATGTGATCTATATGTATATTTAAGCTCTTCCCTAATAGTGTTTTTATTTGTTTTCTGTATCGGAATATAAATAAACAATAAATTGTCAAATGTTAATTTCTTATGCTTATTTTAATTTTTTGTTTACTTCGTATTATTGTCGATGATTACGAACTCTGTACTATAAGACTAATTAATTTTAGATTGCATACATGTTTTATCATAGCATATTCTTTCGTTAAAATTGAAGAAATAAAATGAGCATAGTGAATTGTTTTGTTGTTAGTTACTTATTATTTTATGCCTCTACTTTGTACATTTGTATTCATCGTTGCTTTAATCTTAGTGAACATGATTTACAGGTGATAACATACCTCGACTGATTCTGATAACTTCGCCGTCATCTTTACAAGGTCGTGCTTTGTTTGAGATTTCAAATTGTAAGTTTCAATGTTACTATTCTTTACGTTATAATGTATTTATTTTTTTCCCTATTATTTAATATGATTTTATTTTTGAAAACAATTATTCTATTCGAGTGCAACTTATTTTTGGTATTTATAGTGGCTCAATCTAGGTTAAGTTCCAAAAGCACACATGTTTTAAACAAAAAGTCAATTGCTTCATCATCAAAAATGGAAAGAGCTATTTCAAGTTTCGTTGAAGATAGGTCTGTTAGGCCGGCTAAGCGTGCTAAGGTTGTTGCTGCAGCAACTACTGTTCACTCATCTTCTTCGCGTACGTATATGTTTATTAATTATTGTAATTTCGTTTTTTCTCCCTTCTTTTTCTTTTAAACTTTATCTAAGTTTTTGTGTTTTTATTATGGTTATCTTCTACTTACGTCATCCAGTTATATTACATCTTTGTTTTATATTTCTTACTGGCTACTGGGATATTGGAGACGCAACTTATAATTGTGCATTTTGTGGAGCGCACTTTTGGTACGAGGAGAGATTGTCTCGCTTTTATAAAGCTCGGTTACCTAAATATGGGTTATGTTGCAATCAAGGGAAAGTTCGTCTTCCTTCAATGAAGAACCCTCCTGCTCAGTTGGATAAATTGTTGTTTGGTGAATCTGAAAGAAGCAACCACTGTAGACAAATTATTCGTTCTTATAATAACATGTTTTGTTTCACGTCAATGGGTGGCAAGATTGATAGTTGTGTTAATCAAGGTCATTCTCCTCCTGTATTTAAGCTACATGGACAGAATTACCATTTAATTGGTAGTTTGTTGCCAATAAATATCTGGTGAACAACCGAAATTTGCGCAACTGTATTAGTACCTACCCTTATGTATAATCGAAAATTAAAAAGGTTAAGGAAAAGGTGGGCACTAATACTTGGCGAAACCTCATGGACGGGAACTATATTTAACCTCTTTCAATCACCCTTTTCTATGTTTTCTTAACCCTTCCCTTACTCTGACCATCTTCTCACTTTTCCACCCTTTAAGTCTCCTAACTGGTGTATCACTTGGTCTTTGTCTCACATGGCCTAACCAGCTCGGGCAATTCTCTCATCTTATCTTCAATGGATGTTACTCCTATTTTCCCCCCTAGCACCTCACCTAAACTAAAAACTACACAACGAGTAGGTGTAGGAGTATAGTGTGCTATTTAAGCTTCCACACATTGCTAATGGGCACCAAAATCATGGAATTTTGGGTAGGCCTGTGGTGGTAAGCCAAGTTAGACCCAATGTGCTTTTTCTCATTGAAAATGTCTACTAAGGTGGCTTTTGTTTTTTTTTAAGCGTTAAGTGCTGAAATCTGATTTCACCTCTGAAATCTGATTAAGTGTTAAGAGGCAGCGTCTGAAGACTGAATTCTGAATTAGGCAAGCTGTTTGATTTTACATCTGAATTCGTTTTCTGAAATGTGTGTATTATATATATATAAATATATATTATATATATATATATATATATATATATATATATATATATATATATATATATATATAATATATATTATATATATAAATAAATATAATATAATATATAATATAATATATATATAAATATATAAAATATATTATATAATATATAAAATATATTATATAATATATAAATATATAAATATATAATATAATATAATATAATATAATATAATATAATATAATATAATATAATATAATATAATATAATATAATATAATATAATATAATATAATATAATATAATATAATATAATATAATATAATATAATATAATATAATATAATATAATATAATATAATATAATATAATATAATATAATATAATATAATATAATATAATATAATATAATATAATATAATATAATATAATATAATATAATATAATATAATATAATATAATATAATATAATATAATATAATATAATATAATATAATATAATATAATATAATATAATATAATATAATATAATATAATATAATACAATATAATACAATATAATATAATACAATATAATACAATATAATACAATATAATACAATATAATACAATATAATATAATATAATATAATATAATATAATATAATATAATATAATATAACATAATATAATATAATATTATAATATAATATAATATAATATAATATAATATAATATAATATAATATAATATAATATAATATGATACTCCCTCCGTCCCACAACAAGTGACACAGTTACTGTTCCGCACGAAAATTATAGAAAAAGTGAAAAGATTGATGTGTTGTGAGTGTAGATAGTTGAGTAGGAGAGAGAATAAGTGGAGAGAATAGTAAATTATAATGGTGTTGTGAGTATTAAAATAATGTAGGAGAGAGAATGAGTGAAGGGAATAGTAAAGATTCTTTGCTATTTTAGGAAGTGTGACTTATCAGTGGGACGCCCAAAATAGCAAAGTGTGTCACTTGTTGTGGGACGGAGGTAGTATATATATATATATATATATATATATATATATATATATATATATATATATATATATATATATATATATATATATATATATATATATATATATATATATATATATATATATATATATATATATATATATATATATATATATATATATATATATATATACTATATATATTATAATATACATACTAAAATATATATAGTATATATATAATATATATTATATATATAAATATATATGATATAATATAATATAATATAATATATATACTATATACTATATACTATATAATATAATATATTATATATATTTTTATATATAATATATATATTATATACTCCCTCCGTTTTATTAATAACTTCACCTTTTGCCATTTTGGATGTCCCATTTAAAGCTTCACCTTTCCTTTTTTGACAAAGAATCTTTACTATTTCATTCACTCATTCTCTCTCCTATTTCACTATTACACTCACAACACTTTTCAAATTTACTATTTACTCCACTCATTCTTTCTCCTATTTTACTATTACACTCATAACATTTTCTTCACCCTTAATTTGCGTGTCGAGACCAAAATGGTGAACTAAATATTGGGACGGAGGGAGTATATATTATATATAATATATATTATATTATATATATATATATATAATATATTTATATATATTATATTATATTGTATATATATTATATTATATATATATATATATATATATATATGATGCTGCAGGAAATGTGCTTATCAATCTTCCTCCACGTGGCAGGACTGATCACCTGGCTTCTTGACCTGAAAACAGAACCCACGACTAGCCGGATGTGTCTCCGGCGAAGACGCTCGGGCGTGAGAGTAAGATAACGATTGTATAAAGCTCAAAATGTATTGAATAATCAACTCAGAATACAAAATGGCAGTTACCTTTCACCGTTTGGTAGTGATGAAGTATTTATAGGCAAGAGTAATGTATTTTTGGGGAGGCGACATGTCCTCCGAGATCATAGCGGCAGCTACTTGGACGTGGGAACATGTTTATAACGGTCCCTGATTTATAGGGATGTGGTTATGAGGATTGTTCAACCAAATAAGCCGGCAAGTGTTAAGTCGTCACTTGTTGAGTTAGGTCGAGGTCGCCACTCGTGGAATGGTCGACCTGACTGTCGGGTAGAGCATGGTTCGTACCCGAATTGTAATATGGATCATGAGGTCGGACTAAGTTAGGTCAGGACCTATTAGATCGGACCGTGGGCTTAGTCGACTGACGCTTGAGATGGGCTTTGGGCCTTGCTCTGACTGGGCCAGCCCTATTGAGAATGTGATAATCAAAGCTGGATTTAATTGGGCTTTACTTGCTTGGCCCAACTCGGCACTTTTGGTATGTTCAGTGGCCCCCAACTTTCGAGTTGACTTCGTCGACTTGGAAGTTAAGAAGATTTCTTTGATGGAAATTGCTTTACTCGCAGGTCGATGCTAGTCTTTGAAGTAGGTCGACCATGATGACGTGGCAACATCCTGATCGTTGGCGGTGAACGGTGGGAGATGAAGGAGCGCCGATTTTTGTAATGATTACAGCTCTGACGTTTGGAACTCCCTCTCGAAAACCGCTTCAGTCTTTAATTTTGGAAAATTAATTTTGATTTTCCTTTCCCTTTCCAAATTTAGGAAAATATAAATAGAAAAATCCCTCCTCGTTTAGAACTTTTACTGCTCTAAAACTTCTTCTTCTCCGGCGATAATCAAGGGATTGTAGCAAGATTTAAATCTAGCTCTCGGCTCCAGCAACGAACCTACCTTCTGCAATTAATTAAGGTATTTCCCTCGTATCCTGCTTTAGGGTTTTAATTTATGCACTGTTCTCCGTTTCCGCCATGGCTAGGACCTTTAGTTGCGAACCAGGAGCGTGGTATGGTTACTGTACTGTTAACCGTAGGGCATGCAAGAATGTGAACGGTGAGTGGAGAGTGATGTCCCTGGATGAATGTGCCTCCATTTTGACTAGTTGGGGGTTGAATTACACTGAGATAGGGTTGCCCATTGTAGGGGAAATTGAAAATGTGGTGATTGACGACTCAAATGTTGTCGCTTTTCATCTATTCCATGAATTGCTTGACCATATCACCTTGTTTTATGTTAGGGACGTCCAAAAGCCCTCCTTCCTTAGGAATAGAATAGGTTTTCCAGGGGAGTCTAGGTCGCCCTTAAATAGGTCGACTGAAATTATTCATAGGTCTGACTCCGTTTCTCCTTCTTCTTGTACGTATATGGCAACTCAAGGCGGAGCTACAAAGATCTACTTCCTCTGGTCCTGCACTG
Organism: Adenophora triphylla var. japonica; assembly: GCA_022495995.1. Taxonomy (NCBI): domain Eukaryota; kingdom Viridiplantae; phylum Streptophyta; class Magnoliopsida; order Asterales; family Campanulaceae; genus Adenophora; species Adenophora triphylla. Next base: position 93,634 of record JAFEMH010006211.1, on the reverse strand, counting down.
TTGATGCATTCGACGATACAGCCATGCCAGGAAAGAATGAGAGGGGTTATGTCCCCCAAGGGCCATTACGTGGAAAGAAGAACCTGCCCTCTAGGTATAGTATGATTTGGGATTTCTGTGAGGTAAGTAAGGAAGATTATAGGGTGACCATTTATACCCAGAGGGAGTTTATGAAGTTGTTTAGGTCGTCATTTACTAAGGATGCCACTAGGGTAGCCTTCTTCTATGGTCAATTTGTAGCTGGCCTCAGGTTACCTCTTGATCCCTTCATAAATGAGTTTTTAGAATGTGCCAATGCTCTCCCCCTTCAGCTCGGAGCCAATACTTGTAGGGTCCTTGTATGCTTTGCTATGGTGTGCAGATTCTTAGGATATGAACCTTGTATGAGAGTGTTCAAAGAATTTTTCAGCATAAAGTATAGTGGAGAGGACCTGAGCATCAGTACCCCCTCTAAACCTAAATCTCCCAAGCTCTTCACCAATCTCCCAAGTAAGCATAGTAGCTGGAACTCGTATGTTGTTGTGGTAGAGAGTAGATTAGGATGGGAATTCCCATTGCCCAATGATGATACGGAAGCCATAGACGAGGGGAACTATTGGGAGCCGACCTGGCATCTTAACTTGTATAGGGCTTTGTGTCGCTTAGTCGAGAGAAGACCCATTAGCTGGGAGAGTCTGATTACCACCAAGTATAACTTCGTCCAGGCTGGGATGATGTCTGGAGACGGAGTGGTAGAGCCCCTTGTCCCTGTGTTGAGAGGACAAATATATCTCGACTGGGTTACTCATTCTCTGGGGAGGTTTGGAAATTTGTGCCAGCGTTGCAAGAAGACAGAAAACTATTGCAAGGATAACGGGGAGCATGCCGGTGGTAAGATCTTGTTCTGCAATCCTTTACTCGTCTATTGTTATCTTGTATATGTATGCAACTCTTAGATCGTCCGTTGTCTGCTCGTATGTAGAACTTAGTTAGCTCGTACATAGAACTATTTCGAATTGCAACTCTATCAAATTGCCTGCTCGTATGTAGAATTGTTCAATTCGTACATAAAATTGCTTTGAGTTGTATCAATTATCTCATCAATGGTTTATTCGTAGAACTGTTTTGAATTGCCGAGCTAACACTTGATTTCTTTGATGTCGTGTAGTTTTAACTCCCGAACAAGAAGCTAATATGGTGCGTATTGTTGGGGTTTCTGATAAGAAGAAAGCGAGGAAGGACCATGGGAAAGCCAATGCTCGTGCTCACAGGCAGAGGGAAGCCGCGTTAAGGACCAGTCAGCTTCCAAAAGACAATATTGGGATGGTGCCAATGGAAGGGGTAGATGAAGAAGATCCTCATTGAGCGTTAGCCATACCTTGAGCGTGACTGAGGAAGGTAATGAATCCAACAGATCTGGCAGGCCTGACGTGAGCTCCGACCCAACTACTGATGTCAATGTAGGGACCTCCGATGCTGTCAGAGCAGGAACTAGTCCCTTGGATGTCGTAAACATTGATGACGACGCCATGGAAACCGAAGTTGATGATCGCCTCTCGAGGACTAAGAGGTTGCGATCTGACAAGGGGAATGCTGTCTCATCAAGCCAACTGTTTCCACCTCCTCCAGCTTCTTCCTATCCCAACCAAGAAACTATTGAAGAAAGGATGCAGAGGCTGAGTGATGTTCCCTCTCTTGAAGGAGTAAATTGCCTCGAGTCGCAGCCTACCTGCACATATGAACTTGGGCCGTGTGATTGTGAGAAGAGCGGTGGATGTGGGTCTGCTAGCTCACTTGGCTGATAAGGGCATGACACCCGAGGAGTTCTCAGCTCGGTCTGGGCTAGCTCATTGCGACGTAACTTCCCACTTTCTCTTTTATTTTAGTCGTCTCGCTTCCTTTACTCGATCCACTTGAACCTCGAGCTAACACTTCTTTGTTTCCTTTGGAATGCGTAATCTTACAATGATTGAGCAAGCCAAGAGCTCTTGGAGGGCCTCCATTGAGAGGGAGAGACGAGCCCTTCGTGATTATTCCAAAAAGGCTCAAGAGCTTGCGGAATGGAAAGAGAAGTATAATGACTTGGACAATTCGTATGAAGCCAACGAAGCGGTGAAGACCAAGGCTTTATCCGACTCCGGGAGGCCGCAGAGTCCAAACTCAAGGAAGTGGAGGCCGAGAGGGATGCCGAGAAGAAAGAACCGGGAAGGCCAAGACTGAGCTGGCCACTATTAACAAACTTTTAAAGGAGAAGGATGCCTTCTTGCTCGAGTTGCATGAACAGCATCGACTTGAGAGAGAGAAGAGCCAGAAAGACCACAAGGCTGCCATCGAGACAACTACTAAGGAGGCCTCTGAAGCTGCGATTGAGAAGTTCAAGGCAGGGGATGAGTATTATGATGCCATCGTGGCTAGGGCACAAGACTTTCTCGAGGTTGGGAAAAGGCACATGGCCCGTCGAGCACTGGTGGATCCTCACTGGCTAGCTTACCATCGAGCAATTAGCTCGTTGGTTTTCTGAGTCTCAGTACGACATCGCAGCTCGCCAAGGTCATTCGCTTGTTCCCTATCTTGAGAACGACTTGGCCTTTATTGCCCAGGAAGATGAAGAAGATCATTGTGAGAAGTGGGAAGCTCCCCCTGTCCTTGATAGAAATTTTGATGTGGTCTTGGCGGAACTTGACGATGCTGAAGCCATGGAGACAGTAGATGAACAAGTTTATTCAGAGTCGGGTAAACCTTTAGACCCTCAAAGAACAAGGAGAGGAGGAGGGTCGAGCTGCTACTGACGACCAAGCTGATGTCGGCCAGGACTCCTGAATTGTTTAGTTGGATTTGTAATGAACAAGTTCCAAACAATATTTTTGTTTTTTGCTTTAACATTATTCGAATGCCTTGGCCCAGTTTTTTGGGAGGCAAAATATTTTTGTAAGTTAATTTTGTCCAAGTCTTAGCCCGTTTTGGGAGACTTCTCTATCATAGCTGACTTTTGTTTTCAGAATGTTGTATGTTTTTCATTCCATATTGTATGTCGAGCTAGATGTAGATAATATAAATGAGTCAATTTGAGCCTAGAGGCGACTTGATCTTGTTGGTTTAGTCGACCTCAGACTTGATTAACTTTTTGTGAACGAGATTGATCATAAGCTCGAACTCTCGTTCATACCATTTGAACTGATTAAGAATCGAGTTGGTTGGAACGAAGTCGACTAAGAGTCGGACTTGTTAGGTGAACAAAGCTGATTTAGAATCGAGCTTGTTAGAACGAAGCTGACTAAGAGTCGAGCCTATTAGGGTGAAGCTGACTAAGAGTCGAGCTAAGATGAACTGACTAAGAGTCGAGCTAAGATGAACTGACTAAGAGTCGAGCTCATTAGAACAAAGTCGACTAAGAGTCGGACTTGTTAAATAAACAAAGCTGATTAAGAATCGAGCTTGTTAGAACGAAGCTGACTAAGAGTCGAGCTTGTTGATATTAATGTAACACTATGTTTGATCGAATAAATTGCTCTTTTCATTGAAGTAGGAATCATGCTTACATCAATTCGAAACTAGCTTTAACAAAAACTTGAACTTTGAAATTGAAAACTAGAAGTAGTATTTGATGAGGTGAGTAGCATGCCAAGGATGTTTCAACTCGTCACCTCCAGTGATGAGCTATCATGTAGGTTCCTTCCGACGACTCGAGTGACTACATAGGACCTTCCTGCTAGGAGATAGCTTGTTCTCGCCGGGTCCTTCTACCCGTTGCCTCAATCTTTCTCAATACATAATCTCCAACTTGAAAAGACCTTGCCTTGACCCTCTTGTCGTGATAGCTCTTAGTTCGCTCGCTTGTAATTGACCATTCGGAGGTAAGCCGTTTCTCGCTTCTCATCGACTAGATCCAGGTCTATTAATCTATTGGCATCATTTTGCTCTTGATTGAAGAAAGTCACTCTAGCAGTGGGGAATCTGAGCTCAGCAGGTGCCATAGCTTCTGACCCATACGTAAGAGCAAAAGGGGTTTCCCCCGTAGGCCCCCGAGTGGTTGTACGAACTGCCCAAAGAGCAAGGGGGAGTTCGTCCAACCAATTGTTTCGTCGACCTACGAGTCCAGCCTTGAGCGAAGATAGAACAAGTTTATTTGCCGCTCAGCCTTGCCCATTTCCTTGAGGATAGGCGACAGAAGATTTCCAATGTTTGATTCCCACTCGCTTCATCTCTGCTTCGAAAGTCTGGGAGAACTGTAACCCATTGTCAGACACTATAGCTCGAGGAAAACCAAACCGACACCAAATGAAGTCGTGTATGAAGTTGATAGCATTCTCCTCTGTGATGCGAGCTAGTGGTTTGGCCTCAACCCATTTGGTGAAGTAGTCTATGGCCACTATCACATACTTGCAGCTTCCTCGGGCGGGAGGGAAGGGTCCAATCGTGTCGACGCCCACATGTCAAATGGCCAAGCCGCGATCACAGGAGTCTCGCTTCGTTGTAGGCACATGGGGAAGGTTGGCAAACCTTTGGCATTGATCACATTGTCGAACAAAGTTGTGAGTGTCGCCTCTCATGTGTGGCCGTAGTATCCCAATGTGATTAACTTGTCGCCAGAGTCCCGCCCCTGGTGTCCACCACAAATTCCACTCTGCACTTCGTGTATCAATAGGGCGACCTCTTGGGGATGGATGCACTTTAGCAATGGCCGAGTATAAGATCTCCCGAACAGTCGCCTCCTTGAATGACATACCTTGGAGCTTTCTTTGATAGCTCGAGCCTTCTTCTCGTCATCCGGCAGCTCTCCATTTTCTAGGTATGCTTTCATTTCCTCGATCCAAAACTTCTCCCGAGTCCAATTTCGAGGGATCATCTATGCAATGAATTTTTACCCTCTCATAAGCTGGATTTTCGAGGAAGGAGACGGGCTCGTCATGTGGCTCATCCGAAGCAGCCGCTTCGAAAGGAGATCACCCACTCGTTATCTTCTCTTCCAATCCTTTGAATCTCCTGCAATTCTAAGTCCTTTATTAGCTCCTTCACCAGGTCGCAAAGATTTGATGAGAGTAGAACTAAGCACTTCGTACTCGCCTCGACTTGGTTGACTATCAATTGTGAGTCACAAGCAAGCCATGATCTTAGTTGCTCCGAAGCATTTGGCGTACTCAATAGCCGCAATCAAGGCCTCGTATTCACTCGGTTATTGGAAGCATCAAACTTGAACCTTAGTGATTCCTCATATACGGTCCCAGCTTCTCGGCTCAATCAACACTATTCCAGCCTCCATCGCTATTCTTGGTCGCCGACCCGTCCGAATAGACCTTCCAACAATCGTCGGGTAGGCTAATGACGACCTGGGACTCGGTTCTTTCCCCTTAGCTTTTTCTTTAGGAACTCGTTGCTCGTTGTCTTCCTTGGTGAACGTGAGCTCGACTCAAGAAGTCGCCTAGAGCTTGAGCCTTCAACGCCTTTCGAGGTCGATAGTCAATGTCAAATTCAAGTGAGGGCAATTGACCAATTGAGCAGTCGACTCCGAACTCTCGTGCTTGTGCAATATCTTTCTCAAAGGTGCATTAGTAAGAACCACGATTGGATGAGCTAGAAAATAAGCTCGCAGCCTTCCTTGAAGCCACGACTAGAGCATAGGCGACCTTCTCAGCGTTGTAATACCTACTTTCCACATCTCGATAAAGCTTTGCCGATATAGTACACATGTGCTTCGAAGCCCTCATCCTCTCTAATCAACACCGCCGCGACCGACTTGTCTCCCACGTATAGATATACAAACAAAGTCTCTCCAAAGGGTCGGGCTACTTAGCAGGGGTGGAGTAGCGAGGTAATCCTTTAGCTGTTGGAACGACGAATGACATTCGGTCGTCCATTCAAAACTTTTCGTCCCCCTCAATGCTTTGAAGAAGGGGAGAGACCGCTCTGCTGACTTTGATATGAAGCGACCAAGAGCTGCTACCCTTCCGTTAAGTCGCTGCATCTCTTTGATATTGGTGGGAGCCTTCATGTCGACTAAAGCCTTTATCTTCTCTGGATTAGCTTCTATGCCCCTTTGAGATACCATGAATCCCAAGAACTTGCCAGCTGCCACTCCAAACACACATTTGCTGGGGTTGAGCTTCATGTCGTTTGCTCGTAAATTGGCGAATGTCTCCTTTAGGTCGACCACGTGACTCCCGGCCTTAGTTTTAATGACCATGTCGTCAACGTATGCCTCCATATTTCGACCAATCTGTGAGGCAAAGACTTTGTTCACCATCCTCTGATAGGTCGCTCCTGCATTCTTCAATCCAAAAGGCATCATATTGTAGCAGTAGATGCCTCCAGCTGCCTGAAATGCCGTTTTCACTATGTCATCCTCGTGCATCTTTATCTGGTGGTATCCCGAGTAAGCATCCAGGAAACTGAGAGTAGAGTGACCAGCAATGGAATCAACAAGCTTGTCAATTCTAGGAAGAGGATAGCTATCCTTTGGGCAAGCTAGATTGAGAGTAGTGAAGTCGACACACATCCGCCACTTGCCATTCGATTTCTTCACCATGACCACGTTGGCCAACCACGTTGTATGAGTGGCCTCTTTGATTATACCTGCACTCAAAAGTTTTTGTACCTCTGCTTTGATAGCCTCTTCCTTGTCGCGAGCAAAACTTCTCAACTTTTGGGGTCTCGGCTTTATGGTCGGGTTGACTTCCAGTCTGTGAACAGCGACCTCCTCCTTGATTCCCCTCATGTCTTCTACCCTCCATGCAAAGACATCATTACTTTCTTTGAGTAGCTCGATGATTTCTGCTCGCTCCTCAACTGATAGCTGCTTCCCAATCAATTTTTGGTCGGGGTAAGAAGGGTTGGTGATTACCGACTCTAGCTCATCCACAGCCTTCTAGCTCGGGTCCATCTCTCGAATTGTAGAGTCTCCACTATGATTTCCACGACCTTTTGTCTTTCCTCGCCTCCCAAGTGTGGAGCCTCCTCCTATCATATCATCAAGCTTGTCTGCAACCTTGCTGGTAGTGGCCCCCGAGTTATTGTCTATCTGGAGGCATAGGTCTCCTATGACGACTTGATCGACCATAACTACATCTGAATCGACCTCAGTGGTGTTAGAGTGACGTGTCGACTCAAGCATGACCTCGTCATTTGAGCGATAGGTCGACTCTACCACGTCGGTGATTGTTGACCCGGGTAGTTTTGGTGACCGATCGAGACAGCTTTCAAGTAACCATCGCCAGCCTCAATCTCTAGCTCCCTTTTCTTTCTTTCTCTTAGAACATGATCCGTATAAGCACGAGCCGTGCCTTGTACGCAACCCACTCCAACAGTGTGGGGAACTTTACTCGCTGGTGAGGAATTGATGCTACCATTCCAAGAGCGACCTGTCCAGGAATTCCAAGTATGGCGGCATAGTCACTATTTACATCAATTACGATAAATTGTACCTTCGAGACAATTCTGAGGGGGTGCTGGCCTAGGTCGACGTCGAGCACTATCTGGCCTTTAGCATCAACTCGGTGGTTGGTGAAGCCCTCCAACCTGCCATCATATCTCTCCAGCTGTTCATCATTAAGACCCATCTCCTTGAAAGTTTTGTAAAACAAAATATCCTTGCAGGCCCCCGTGTCGACTAGGAGTCTGCTCGTCGTACATCCATCGATGAGACCTGGGATGACGAGAACTTGTTCCCTAGCCGCCATATTAGTTGCCAATTCGTGGGGGTAGAAGCTGATCGCCTCATCTCTTACTTCTCTCCTTGGAGGCACATGTGGGGCCTTATTGAGCTGGAATATCTTGTGCTTGATGGCTGTGTTGCTCGCTTGTTCAGTGATGACCCCCAGGTTCAGTCTAGGTTGCCTAGGTCCTTGTTGCCCACGTGCGCGTAGTGTGCAAGCAGTCTATCTTCTTTTTCTGAGAAAAATAGAAATTTTTTTTTATGTGTCTTAAAAAGGCATGATGCATGATTTTTTTTTTTTGAATTTTTTTTTTTTGAATTTTTTTTTTGAAAATTTTATGAACACATAAGCACATAAGCACAAAAATTCCGACAGTTAGGGACATTATTCCGACAGTCAAAATTTTGACTTTTCCGAGGCGGCCAAAAACAAACACGAAAACTGTGCAAAAATCAACACACATACAACAAAGGATTTTCAAATGTTGAGACGGAAGCTTGACCCTCAAAAGCTTTTCCTTTTTTTTTGAAAATAATGATACCGGTACGTGGGATTGTTAGACCACAATTTATCCCCGACTCGTGTTAGGAGGCGATAACGGGAAGTTTAATGGTTTCCACCAATATACCAAATATCATTTTTTTTTTTTTAGAAAAAGCTTATTTGTCCCCAGCAGAGTCGCCACTGTGATGTACCCGATTTTTGAAATCAAACGGAGTCGCCACGCCATTTTTATTTTGAGGGCCAAAACTTTGAAAAAAGCCCGAGATCAGAGATTTAGGTTCGGAGGTCACGTTACGCGTCGGGAAGGACGTTAGTGTGCACCCGACGCGCCTCGCAAAACGAGTCTTCCAAACATTCAAAATCCTTTGTTGTGTGCGTGTGCGTGTGTATGGGTTTTGGCCACAATAAGTTGAAACTGAGGTAAGTAAAAATTGGAAACTCTTTTAAGGCTTTAAACTGATCCCATGATTTTTTGGATGATTTTTGGGTTGAGATTTGGAACTCAAAAGATTTTTGGAAGTTGAAAACCATTTCTGCCAGAATGAAAAAGGCAGTTGACCCTTGACTTTGAAATGGACTTTAGGGCTTGAAAACTCCAGAATCTGGGAAAAGTCCGGGAATGAAAAATGTTCAAAACACCTTAAAAAAGGTTTCTGTAAAAGAACTTTTCATTTTGGAGATGATTTGAGGGGTCAAAACCTTCTGGAAATCTCAGATCTGAAATCTGGATTTCCAGAGACTGATGAACTGACCTTTAAAAGAAAATTTGAAATATGGAGTTTTACTCACGCAAAAAATAAAGTAAAAATATTTCTGGAAAGCTCTGGATGTTGGCTACAAAAAGTATTTTGTAGTCAACACCCAATTCCAAGTTTTACTGGGTCCAAAAAATAGGGAAATGGACTGAGTTCTCAGAACAATGCTACTGGACAGCAAGATGTTCTTGAGGGAAAATGTGATTTTTGGGGGGTTTGCATCTATGTTCACCCCATTTTCATCCCTAGACTTGATTCCACTACCTTGTGTCAAGTGGTTATCATATTCAAGTCATCCTTGGGGAATTTATGGGTTTTAAACATATCCTTTGCAAAGGGAAAGGGGATCTTTGTAAAGATGAAATTAAAGAGAAAACCAACTAGAGATTTAGAATATGGACCATTTGAGATGGTCATTCATGAAGATGAACTTCAAGATGACCATCTTAGGTCAAGACTTAAGTTAAACTAGACATAAAGTAGATCAAAGTAGGAAGAACAAGATGAACAAGAAATTAAAAGGGAGTTTTAGGGTTTCAAGAAGGAGGGCTTTACCAATGGTGACACCCTATCTTCCTAGGCTTGGAATTTGACTTGAGGAGTATCAAGATTTGGTGTTTGGCTTGAGGAGTATCAAGGTTTGGTGTTTGGATTTGTGTTTGGAGTGAGATTGGGAAAGATTCAAGAGAAAATAGTGGCAATCTAGAGATTCCCACTGTTTTCTCTCTATATTTCGCCAGAACTTCGTTGCTGTGATCAAAATGTGTTGTGTAAACTGAGAGAGGAGGGTTCAATTTATAAGCCTCTGTGAAAATGCAATCATATCCGCGCGGAGGTGTCTGCGTGCACTGTTCATTAATTACAATGTGCTTTGGACACAAGGAATATTTTTCAAAAAAATCAAATTAACAGCCGCTTTTGTTCCAATAGCTTTCTATTTTTGGTTTTTGACTATTTCTTTTGCTTTTTTGATTCCTTTCTTGGTTTATCTTAAAGTGGCAATCCCTAATCTACCCTTACTTGGTTAGAAATGTTAGGAATGTTAGGAATTGTTAGAAATGTTATAACTTTCGTTAATTTTCTAACAAAAATACTAACAAGCTCAAATTGGAGCACTTACAGTAGCCCCTCGGCGACGGCGCTTTCGAAGGAAGCGGGGTCGTCGATAAGAGTAAGGCTCCATATTTGGCAGGATGATCAAGTGATCGAGTGGCTGAACCTATTTAATAGGCTACCTACGTATCCTTAAGAGGAATCAAGCCAGTCGTAGTTCGGGTCTTTCGACTATCTTTAGTCGTCGACCCTACTGCTTTAGGAAGGTCGCCCTAAGATTTGACTATTTTTGGGAAGTCACCCTATGGTCTGACTGTTTTGGGGAAGTCACCCTAAGGTTTTGACTGTTTTGGGGAAGTCGCCCTAAGGTTTTGACTGTTTTCAGGAAGTCACCCTATGGTTTGACTATTTTGGGGAAGTCTCCCCAGAAGTCGACTATTTTTGGGAAGTCACCCTATGGTCTGACTATTTTTGGGAAGTCGCCCTATGGTTTGACTATTTTTGGGAAGTCGCCCTGTAATCCGATGGTTTGACCATTTTTGGGAAGTCACCCTATGGTTTGACTATTTTGGGGAAGTCGCCCTATGGTTTGACTATTTTTGGGAAGTCACCCTATGGTTTGACTATTTTGGGGAAGTCGCCCTATGGTTTGACTATTTTTGGGAAGTCGCCCTGTAATCTGACTATTTTTGGGAAGTCGCCCTATGGTTTGACTATTTTTGGGAAGTCGCCCTGTAATCTGACTATTTTTGGGAAGTCACTGGTTTGACTATTTTGGGGAAGTCGCCCTATGGTTTGACTATTTTTGGGAAGTCACCCTATGGTTTGACTATTTTGGGGAAGTCGCCCTATGGTTTGACTATTTTTGGGAAGTCGCCCTGTAATCTGACTGTTTTTGGGAAGTCACCCTATGGTTTGACTATTTTGGGGAAGTCGCCCTATGGTTTGACTATTTTTGGGAAGTCGCCCTGTAATCTGACTGTTTTTGGGAAGTCACCCTATGGTTTGACTATTTTGGGGAAGTCGCCCTATGGTTTGACTATTTTTGGAAAGTCGCCCTGTAATCTGACTATTTTTGGGAAGTCACCCTATGGTTTGACTATTTTGGGGAAGTCGCCCTATGGTTTGACTATTTTTGGGAAGTCGCCCTATGGTTTGACTATTTTTGGGAAGTCACCCTAAGATTTGATGATAATGTTCTTTTAGAAAAGTAGTTGACTAAGATATGCTTTCATACCTGTGCTGTGCTTACCTGTAGCTGCCGAAAGGACTGAGGCTACGGCTGATGTTGATGAAGAGTTGTTGGGTTGCCGTTCGTGGGACGGTTTCTGCTGACGATTTGCTGTGTTTGGAGGCATTTTGACCTGAAGGAGGAATTTGGTTGAGTCTGCATCTTGCTGGTGATCGTTAACCTTGTAGAAGTTGTTGAACTTGTCTTCACATTGGGACTTCTTGCTTTTGAGAACTTGGTGTCTCTGACCGCATTATATTTGAGAACTTGGCATCCCTGACCGATTCGTATTTGAGAACTCGCGTCCCCGACCGATTCAGATTGAGAACTTGGCGTCCCCGACCGATTTGCATTGGAGAGCTTGGCGTCCCCGACCGATTTGTATTGAGAACTTGGCATCCCCGACCGATTTGATTGAGAGAGCTTGGCGTCCCGACCGATTTGCATTGGGAGAGCTTGGCGTCCCCGACCGATTCAGATTGGAGAACTTAGCGTCCTCGACCGATTTGTATTTGAGAACTTGGCGTCTCCGACCGATTTGTTAGACATCGGAGGTGGTCTTCGTTGGGGGTTGTTTTCATCCATTTGTGGACATTGGGGGTCGTCTTTAGCAAGTTGCAGACGCCGGAGCTTGTCTTTGCCAAACTGCAGATGCTGGAGGCTGTCTTCATCCGTTTGTGGACATTGGAGGTCGACTTTGGTGAAGATCCTCCTTGCCGAAAAGGGGGATTTGATTTCACGTTTGAATTCCTGCATTCGTTAGTGAAGAGGAAGATGCATATATGACATTCATGATGACAGATGCATGCATAGAGCCAAAAATGATTGTGAGAGTATCACTGCATATGTTTGCGAGATGATGCATTTACTTGCTTTCGAAGATGCACCTAGCCTAAGCTTTTGACAGGGAAATTATGATTTATGATCTTCAATTCACTTAGGATTTTTCCTATTGATTCAAGTTTTGTGCATGCTACATGAGCCCTTGGGAGATTTTTGTGGGGATGCATGGTTATGTATGTGTCTGGAGACCGTTTGGAACAGACTTTGAGCATGTGGGGATGAGAACCCTTGATCGTGATTTAAACAGCGGTTGTTGGTGAGGTTTTGCCAGCAGTATCACATGGACCTCAATTTTGATGAGATTGGATTCGGATCCCGGGTCTTGATTGGAATTTTCTCTCTCAATCTTGGTCATTTGAAGCTGATGCTGACAGGCTCTAGGGCACGTTGATATGAGTGAAGCTTCTTTCATTTGGGTGAGCTGTGACCTTGGCCGAAACCTTATCCGGAGAATGATTTGATGGAATTGCTAATGCCGGGAGAAACCCTGATCTTGAATTCCGATGCTACGGGAGGCTGCCGTGTACCAAGTTCTGAAGCTGAAATTCTTTCTTGATAAAATTCGGGTCCAAAAGACCGTCTTGACAAAGCCCCCGGATCCTGAGTAGGCAAAGCCTGGATTTTGAAGAAGTGACTTGGCGAATCTATCTCGTAGTGAAGAACGCAATGTGGACCCAAGGATGACTATAGAAGTCCCATCTTAAAGAGCTGATACAGGAGAACCTGGGAGGACCGCTTAGCAAGCCCCAGCGTGAAGAAACACAGAGCAGTCCTATTGCAGACAGAGTCATCATGTGACCAAGGAGGCACCCATCTTTTCAGATCTTAGTCAACCAGTCAATGGACAAGACTCAGGAATGTTTACGTGTGGGGCACATCTTTTGAAAGTGGGAATGAATCCCGATTTTGTGTATACACACTCGCTTTAGGTTTGACTCTTTTGAGAGAGTATAAGCGTTACAAGGTGTGGAAAAGTGTATGGAAGCCCCTGCCGACAGAAAGACAGTGTTTGGCTCTATTTTCCTATGATGTAGAGAGAGAAGACTTGTCGAGACACTTGAAAAATTGTCTTATTCATGATGATCACAAGGCTGCTTAAAACCCTTTGTTAATGTTCGGGTTATTCAACTCCTAAATCTGATATGAACAAATATTTTGATTAATCACAAGGAGAAAACCAACTGATATCGAGGATCAAGCTCGGAAAGTGTATAGGGACGATCCCTGATGAGACCGGATTTTTTTTTCTTTTTTTGAGATTTGTTTGTGATTTCGACCGGACCATTTCTGGTTGCCTACGTTCCCTCCATCATGAAGAGCTCAGGTCGCCGTAGTTCGGGCTTATCCCGAATGAAGAGAGAATGAGTGTGAAAATTCAAGACTTTGAGGTTCTTTTGGGAATTTGAGGATTGGAGATTCGAATAACATATCCCCTTAGAGTGTTCATGAAAGACACGGATGCGAAGCCCCAGTGGGACATCCACGGCAAGTGTTTGTGGAGGAGAAATGAAATATGCTCACATGAAATGTCGAATGAATCAGACTTGAATTTGCACAATCTTTGATCATTTGAGCCGAGATGGATTTGGCTCCAATTTAAGCAAGCAATGAAGCATTAATTTGATCCTGACATCGAGGATATTAGAATGAAACTGCTATCCGGTAGGGACTGTAGTTGGGTTTCCGGGCTTCAATCGGCTATCGGGTGATTTTGGAAGTTATGACCTCTTAAAGTGAGAGGCCGGCTGGGCCTTTTGCTGACTGAACCTCTAAAGATGAGAGGTTGGCTTGCAGGGATGTGTTTGGGAAATCTATGGCGGGGAAGATTGATTGCCTCTAAGAGTGAGAGGTCAAATTTTGACTTTGGCCAAAGGCGATGGTAATGGGAATATCCTCTAAAAGCGAGAGGATGGCTTGGGATTGGTCGCGGAAATGGGAATATCCTCTAAAATAGAGAGGATGGCTTGGGATTGATTTATGGTAATGGGAATATCCTCTAAAATCGAGAGGATGGCTTAGGATTGATTTAAGGTAATGGTGAGAGGAAGTCCAAGCTATCGAGAACCTTTTGCGAACTTGCGAGAATTCGGGCTCCTTTTTGATCATTGGAGAGCTTCTTGAGAAGTCGGGACTCTTGTTGAATTGTGAGGATCGCAGTCCCTTCTCTTTTTTTTTAAGCTCTTGCTTGAACTTTTCTATTTCTTTCTCCTTTTTTTTTTTTGCTTGAACTTTTCTCTTTCCTTTTTTTTTTAAGGCCTCCTGAGACGTTGAGGATTCTTGCTGAATTGTGAGGATTTAAAATCCTTCTTTTGATAACTTGGAAGGCCTCCTGAGAAGTTGAGGATTATCTTTGTCCTTCCCTCATGGCTTGAGATATTTTGCGCATCGCCGACTCTCGAAGCTAACTTCTTGGTCTTGCTTGGACTTCTCTCAATAAGGATCAAAGGTGATGGCTAAACAGGGTTTCAAAACATGCCGATCTTGAAATGAAAGGGTAGTGTTTAGTGAGGGTGAGATAATGGCTTTCCTATGGGTGAAAGGCTTCAACCGCAATCCCTGACCGGATGACCTAAACGAGATTAAGTCTTCATTGCTTGCTTAAGCTTTAAATGAGAAAAGATCCATGCAAATTCATCGAGCAACGAGGGATGATGATGAAAGGGATGTGAGCATATGAGATGCAAGACGGGAGTTGGTAAGCCCCAATTTGGGAAGGATATCAATTGATTTTCTCACTCTGATTAATTTAAATATTAATCATTTCAAAGAATTAGTGGTTGAGCAGCACAAGTGATCATTTTGGATAAAACCATTTCAATTAAGTGTAACGTGGGTGCGCAAGTGATGTCTCGAGTCTAGCAAGAAGAGAAAAAAGACTTATATTAAAAGTTAGGCATTTAACCACTATGTCCAAAATGGACTACAACGACAAATGTCCAGGAAGGACTTAGGTGAAAGAAAAGTACTAGACCCTACGAAGGTTGACTCAAAAGACTATTTTAAAGATAGGTAGCCCCCAGTCTAGCCGCTCTTTGCTGTTGAACCATGCATCTATTCTTCGACGCTGGAGACGGGAGCTATTGCAGATCTTTCCATCAGGATTTCCTTGGCAATCTCTTTCTTAATCCAACTGATTCACCGACCTCACAAGGGGGCGAGTCAAATTCCATTATGCCCACAAGGCTTGAACCACCAAACTCGATCATGTTGACACTCATGTTGTTAGGGAGCGGGTTATTGATAGTGTTAGGCCCTTCAGGCATCTCTAACCTCCCTGCTCAATCAAACCTTGGATGGCCTTTTTCAGGGGGACGCAATCATCCGTCAGGTGCCCATGGTACTGATGAAAGGCACAATGCTTGGAGGTATCCAAAGGAGCATTGGGGTTTCTAGGCTGATAATTTTCCAAAGGCCGGAGCAAACCTTCTCTCACCAAACCTCTGAAGATATCACTCAAAGGCATCCCAAAGTTTCCCAAGTTTTGGAGCCGGATCTGGATGGATCAGGTTTCTTGGGAACAAAGGAAGTGGCATTGTTACAGTCCTGTCCCGCATAGCTAATCACTTCTTTACCTTTTGGTTGGGCAGGAGCTGTTGGAGGTGGAAGAAACCCGGTATCTGCAAGCAGGTGCAGCGGCCGCTGATTGTAAGCCTTTTCGAACTTAGCCCGGAATTAACCATTGCACGCAAGTCAGCGTAGGGAAGTGACTGAGGAAGCTCTCAAATGCGGCTTCAAGCATGACTGAAAGATGTCTAACCGCTCGTCAGAGGGAGGAATGGCCATTTCACTGAGCTTTAAGTTCCACCTCTTATAGAAATCCCCAATATTCTCATTAGGGCGTTGCATCGTTGTTTGCAGGTCAACTCTGTTTGTCTCCCATTCCAAGTTGGCTTTATACTTATCCGTGAAAGTACTGGTGATTGTTCCCAAGTAGCCCTAGCTTCACTGCAATCGGAAAAACCATTTCAAAGCCCCTGACTTCAAAGAGAGACTAAAGTAATCGGCCAACTGCTGGTTTGTGCATCCCTTAGCCTTCATTGCCAAAGTATAGGTGTCCAAGTGAGTTTTAGGGCATGCACTCCCGTCAAACAATTCCAGAGTGGGCATCACAAACTTGTGAGGCAGGGGGACAATCGAGTCGGGATCTGTAGGCCGAAGAGCAGTGTTCTTTTTGGCAGTCAATTCAGCAATCTGTGCTTTCATTTCCTTGTGTTGCTCCATAAACCAAGCCAATTGGGGATCCAAAGGTGGAGCGGGAATTCCTGAGCCGATATTTGAGCCAGGAAGAGGACTAGCTGTTGGTGGTGCATTGGTGGAAGGAATACCATACTCCGGGGCATAGGTGAAAACCTGTCCTTGGCCCAAATTACCCTGGGGAGTGTAGGTAGGAGCTTGGGCAAAGGGATAGAACCCAGCGACTTGCTGTTGGCTTCCAATCGGCAGAGAAGATGGAGGCAGATCTGAGGTAGCCAGATGGCTTGGATTTCCGGAGTGAGGCCCATAAGTAGGCTTAAGTGCGGGCTGCTGTCCCTGGTTGTTGAATTGCATGGCTGGTTGTGGCAAGGATGCATAACCGAGAGGATACTGTGGTCCTGGTGATTCTGATGAAACGGGGATGGGGGCTTGGTAACCCGTTGAACCCTGAGTGAGAAATGGGTTTGCGGAAGCTGTATGAGGAGCAACTGAGCTAGCATCATTCTGAGGAGGGGCTCCTGACTGTTGCCCCGAACCAAACTGTGGTGGCATTCCAAACCGTTGCTGCGAAAGTCCGGATTGATTGGTCCCAAACTGAGGCGGGATCCCAATTTGCTGTGGCATTCTGGGGTATCCCCAACCATGGGAAGGCATTCCAGATCGACTTTGTCCCCACTTGAGGCATTGCGGAACTGGCTCGTCCTGTCAGGGCTGCATGGATCCGGTGGTCTGCGCAGTTGGGGAGCCCTGACCTAGGGATCGAGGAGCATGGGCTCTGGTAGTACCGTGGGAGGCCGGTGGTGGCATCCTGGAGTAGTCGGGTTGACCAAGAGCGGGATTGTGGTCTTCCTCTTCTTCCACAGTGAAGGTGCCATCCGGGTTGAGACTGGCGGCCAATCCATGGCTTTTGATAGCCTCCATAAGGCTGTTCAACTGTGCTTCCTGGCGCACTCTCATCTGTTCGGCTAGCTGATTCCACTGTTGTTCTGTCTGAGGAGTCCCGGGAGGCGGAGTGACGTTGTCCCCATCGTTACCAGCTGATGCAGACATTCTGAAATTCGGAGTCGGAACAGACGGTGAAGCTGACGATGCGCTTGACTCTTCCCAACTGATTAAACGGTGACCCGGTGCCCGAAACCAACCTTTGTGCGGAGCTGCGGGGGGAAAGACACGAGGGTTCAGATGTCTGGGAATGGAAGGAGGGTAGGTGTTTGGGCTTTTGGCTCATGCAACATGCGATTATTTGTTCATGTTTACTTAAAACATGTTTTATTAACCTAATCGGTTGGAAAAGATTGCTCTTCTTTTTCGCAAACTACTCTGATTCCTGGATCAGTGGGCCCCGTCACTACGTCTATAAGCCCCTCGTATTCCACCTGTATTTCGACCTCCCAGGGTGGACAGCCCCGGGCGAGGGTCCTATAGGGCAAGCGGGTCCCACCGACCGAAAGAAAAACGATCCTAAAAGTCTGGCGGGTAATCGAGTCTTAACGAGCATTCGATGTAAATTACGGACAAAGCTGACGTCAAAAGTCAAGATCATGTCCGAGGGCTCGACGAAAAGTCGGCATGATTTGGACTGATAAGCGTCCACAATTGATCTTGACTTGTCGTCATTTAAGCCGTAATTAGGCATGGAATATTCATTAATCCTTGATGACTCAGTGTCAATGCTGGGAGTCAGTGTATAATTTGTGCCAGTCAGAGCCGAAGTCAAGGCGCCGGTCAATATCTTGGTCAAAGTCCGCGGCGGAAAACCGGCAGAACTT
Organism: Adenophora triphylla var. japonica; assembly: GCA_022495995.1. Taxonomy (NCBI): domain Eukaryota; kingdom Viridiplantae; phylum Streptophyta; class Magnoliopsida; order Asterales; family Campanulaceae; genus Adenophora; species Adenophora triphylla. Next base: position 75,657 of record JAFEMH010006211.1, on the reverse strand, counting down.
CGACTGATTAGGTCCCCCGAAAGATATTGAGTCGGTATGCCGACAAAGGCTTGAAAGGAAAGGTCTATACACAGACAGGGCATGACACAGACCAGACTAAAAACCAACCGGGTCTCGGACAAAGTGTGTCACGGACAAGTGCATGGTCGACACGAGGCTCCATGGGATGTTTGGGTAGTCCTGTGCTCATCCGAGAGGCGTAATAAGACCAAACGGACCGCGACAAGGATTTCCCCGGGTTAGGGACGTAGTGTGCAGTGTAAGGTCACGTGCGCGTAGTGTGCAAGCAGTCTATCTTCTTTTTCTGAGAAAAATAGAAATTTTTTATGTGTCTTAAAAAGGCATGATGCATGATTTTTTTTTTGAAAATTTTTTTTTTTGAAAATTTTATGAACACATAAGCACATAAGCACAAAAATTCCGACAGTTAGGGACATTATTCCGACAGTCAAAATTTTGACTTTTCCGAGGCGGCCAAAAACAAACACGAAAACTGTGCAAAAATCAACACACACAAAGCAAAGGATTTTCAAATGTTGAGACGGAAGCTTGACCCTCAAAAGCTTTTCCTTTTTTTTTTGAAAATAATGATACCGGTACGTGGGATTGTTAGACCACAATTTATCCCCGACTCGTGTTAGGAGGCGATAACGGGAAGTTTAATGGTTTCCACCAATATACCAAATATCATTTTTTTTTTAGAAAAAGCTTATTTGTCCCCAGCGGAGTCGCCACTGTGATGATGTGTATCCGAAAATTTTCCCATTTTTGTTTGAAAAAATCAACGAAAACGGAGTCGCCACGCCATTTTTATTTTGAGGGCCAAAACTTTAAAAAAAATCCCGAGATCAGAGATTTAGGTTCGGAGGTCATGTTACGCGTCGGGAAGGACGTTAGTGTGCACCCGACGCGCCTCGCAAAACGAGTCTTCCAAACATTTGAAATCCTTTGTTGTGTGTGTGTGTGTGTGTATGTGTGTTTTGACCAAAACGAGTTGAAACTGAGAAAAACAAAAATAGGGAACTCTTTATAAGACTTTGAACAATCCCCAAGATTTTTGGTATGATTTTTGGGTTGAGTCTTGGCACTCAAAAGATTTTTGGATTTGAAAAGCAATTCTGCCAGAATGAAAGAAGGCAGTTGACCCTTGACTTTGAAATGGACTTAAAGGCTTCAAAACCTCAGAATCTGGGGAAAGTCCGAGAATGAAAGTTTCTTAAAACACCCTAAATAGGGTTTCTGCAAAGGAACTTTCCATTTTGGAAGTAATTTGAGGGGTCAAAACCTTCTAGAAATCTCAGATGTGAAATCTGGATTTCCAGAAGCTGATGAACTGGCCTCTAAAAGAAAAATTGAAAAAAGGAGTTTTACTTACTCAAAAAATAAAATAAAATTATGTCTGGAAAGCTCTGGATGTTGGCTACAAAAAGTGTTTTGTAGTCAACATCCAATTCCAAGTTTTACTGGGTACAAAAAATAGGAAAATGGACTGAGGTCTCAGAACAATGCTACTGGACAGCAAGATGTTCTTGAGGGAAAATGTGATTTTTGGGGGATTTGCATCTATGTTCACCCCATTTTCATCCCTAGACTTGATACCACTACTTTTTATTAAGTGGTTATCATATTCAAGTCATCCTTGGGGAATTCATGGGGTTTAAACATGTCCTTTGCAAAGGGAAAGGGGGTTTTGTAAAGATGAAACCAAAGAGAAAGAATTGACTAAAGATCTAAAATGTGGACCACTTGAGATGGTCATTCATGAAGATGAACTTCAAGATGACCATCTTAGGTCAAAACTCAAGTTATACTAGACATAAAATAAGTCAAAGTAAGAAGAACAAGATGATCAAGAAATCAAAAGAGAATTTTAGGGTTTTGAGAAGGAGGGCTTTACCAATGGTGACACCCTATCTTCCTAGGCTTGGAATTTGACTTGAGGAGTATCAAGATTTGGTGTTTGGCTTGAGGAGTATCAAGGTTTGGTGTTTGGATTTGTGTTTGGAGTGAGATTGGGAAAGATTCAAGAGAAAATGGTGGCAATCTAGAGATTCCCACTGTTTTCTCTCTATATTTCGCCAGAACTTCATTGCTGTGATCAAAATGTGTTGTGTAAACTGAGAGAGGAGGGTTCAATTTATAGGACACTGTGAGAATCAAACGTATCCGCGCGGACAAGGATCGACGCGTGCCTTGTTCATACGCTACAGTCTTTGGCTTTTGGACAGGAAAAGAATAATCTTTTTAAAATTCAAGCGAAAATTTGTTTTTCAACTTTCTTAATTCGGATTTTTCTAATTTCTTTTGCTTTTTGAGATTCTTTTCTTGGTTTAACTTAAAGTGGCAATGCCCATTTTACCCTTACTTTGTTAGAAAAGTTAGGAATGTTAGTTATGTTATAACTTTCGTTAATTTTCTAACGAAAATGCTAACAAGCTCAAATTGGAGCACTTACAGACACATCTTTAGCATGTAATGTTTCTTTTACCGGATCTCCTTCTGTGTTGGAGCTGTGGCATAATCGCTTGGGGCACCCTTCCGAGAATGTAGTAAAGCTTCTTCCCTCAGTTAGTAGTACTTCTGGTAGTTTACATAAGCCTTCTGATACTTGTTTTCGGGCTAAACAGTCTAGAGATAGTTTTCCTGTTATTGATCTTAAGTTCACTAGAATCTTTGAGAAGGTAAATTGTGATTTATGGGGTGCATATACTCATTCTTCTTCTAGTGGTGCATGGTATTTTTTTACTTTGGTGGATGATTTTTCTCGAGTTGTCTGGGTTTATTTATTAGTTGATAAGACAGAAGTTTTTCGTATGTTTATGGCTTTTATTGCAATGGTAGAACGTCAGTTTTCTCAGAAGATCAATGTTGTCCAATCGGATAATGGTACCGAATTTAATTGCATGCTTGATTATTTCTTCTCCTCTGGCATTCTTTTCCAAACATCTTGTGTTGGTACCCCACAACAAAATGGTAGAGTCGAGAGGAAACATCGTCACATTCTGAATGTAGCCCGAGCGCTTAGATTTCAAGCTCATCTACCTATTTTCTTTTGGGGAGAAGCAATTATCACTGCTGCTCATTTGATTAATCGGACTCCTACACCCCTCTTAGGTAACAAGACTCCTTATGAGGTGTTGTTTGGAAAATTGCCTTTCTTTGACTCTCTCCGAGTCTTTGGTTCATTGTGTTATGTCCATAATCAGAAGGCCAAGGGAGATAAATTTGCTAGTTGTAGCCGAAAATGTATCTTTGTGGGCTATCCTCTAGGCAAAAAGGGATGGAAATTGTTCGATCTCGAGACAAAGAAATTTTTTGTCTCTCGGGATGTGAAGTTTTTTTAGACAATTTTACCTTACAGTGACTCAAATTTGGTACCTCATGTCCCAGATTCAGTTAAGCTCCTTAACCAAGAGGCTGATTTTGCCTTTTTTGATTATCCGGATGTGGAAGATATTGCCCCTACTTCTTTACCAGTGGTACCTGAAGATATTTCTGAGCATGTTCCTATAGTTTCTACGGATCCTACTTCAGCAGCCATACCATCTGCTTCTATGACAGAATCTTCTCATGATGAGCCAGAAGCCTTAGGGAGGGGTTTGCGTACGAAAGTTCTATCTGTTCTCCTCCGAGACTACTTTGCTCATACTAGTCCATCCCTCGCGCACTCTACTCCACTCGGCTCCTCAGGTACTCCTTATCCTATAGCTCACTATATAAATTGTGACAGTTTTTCTGTGAAATATTGTAACTTCCTTGCAGCTATTACTTAGGCTAAAGATCCTAGAACCTTTCGTGAGTCAATGTCACATGATGGATGGAAGGAATCTATGCAGGATGAAATTCGTTCCTTGGAAGATAATGGCACATGGACTATGGTTCCTCTACCTTCTGGTAAGCGTGCTCTGGGTAGCCAATGGCAATGGGTCTATCGGATTAAGTATAAGTCTGATGGCACTATTGAAAGGCTTAAATATCGTTTGGTGGTCCTTGGTAATCATCAGAAAGAAGGGATTGATTATAATGAAACTTTTGCTCCCGTGGCCAAAATGGTCACCGTTCAAGCCTTTCTTGCTATTGCTGCCTCAACGAATTGGGAACTGCATCAAATGGATGTGCATAATGCTTTCCTGCATGGTGACCTTCAGGAAGAGCTCTACATGAAACCTCCTCCAGGTTTTCATGCCTCTCAGCCTAATATGGTTTGTCGTCTGTATAAATCTCTTTATGATCTGAAATAGGCCCCGCGCTGTTGGTTCGCTAAACTGGTGGTCTCCTTGAAACACTATGGATTCTTGCAGTCTTATTCTGATTACTCCCTTTTCGTATTCACAAAAGGTACAATTCATATGAATATACTTGTGTATGTTGACAATCTTATTATCGCTGGGAACGATTCCGCTGCCTTACAGTCTTTCAAAAAGTACCTGAGTGAATGTTTCAAGATGAAAGATCTTGGCTCCCTGAAGTATTTCTTGGGTATTGAAGTTGCTCGTAGCTCCTCTGGTCTATTTTTGTGCCAACGAAAGTATACCTTAGACATTATATCCAAGGTTGGGCTATTGGGTGCAAAGCCATCCGGCTTTCCCATTGAACCTAATCATAAACTTGGTCTTGCCACAGGTGTTCTTTTGGAGGATCCAGAACGTTATAGACGATTGGTTGGTCGTCTCATTTACCTAGCAGTCACCCAACCAGATTTGGCATATTTTGTTCATATTTTGTCACAGCTTATGAAGGAGCCTCGCAAAGAACATTGGGATGCGGCATTACGGGTTGTGCATTATCTCAAGAGCACATCGGGTCAAGGTATTCTTCTTAGTGCTGATAGTGAGTTAACGCTTCAAGGATGGTGTGATTCGGACTGGGCCGCTTGTCCTATTACTCGACGCTCTCTTTCTGGATGGCTTGTGTTTCTTGGTCATTCCCCTATCTCTTGGAAGACGAAGAAACAAACTATTGTGTCCCGTTCATCTGCCGAGACCGAATACCGTTCTATAGCGTCCCTTACTTGTGAATTGAAATGGTTGAAAGGCTTACTGTTAAGTCTTGGTGTTCATCATCCCAAGGCAATTAATATCTTTTGCGATAGCCATCCGGCTCTAGATATCGCCAAAAACCCCATATTTCATGAACGAACAAAGCACATTGAAATAGATTGCCACTTTGTTAGTGATGCCATTTCGGATGGTCTTATTTCTCCTTCCTATGTTCCTACTAAAACGCAGCTGGCGGATATTTTTACTAAGGCTCTTGGAAAGCAACAGTTTGATTTGCTCGTTAGCAAGTTGGGCATTCTTAATCCCCATGCTCAACTTGAGGGAGGGTGTGAAGATAACACTGTTGCTGAGGAAAAGCAAGCTGAGGAAACGCAAAGGGAATGACTCGTGCCTGTGGTCACGAGTCGTGTCGTTGATCAGCACGAGAGAAATTTTGGGCACGACTCGTTGTACGAGTGATTTGGAAAAGGCACGACTCGTGCCCTCAGGTACGACTCATGCACATGGCGTATTTACGTCCAGATTTGCTGATTAAAGTTTTTAATGTTTCCTTTTATTTCTAGGTTTATGTCTAGAGATTTATTTAGAATAGGTATCTTTTCCTTTTCGATTGTAAACTATATATTGAGAAGTTGATCAATGAAAAACCCAAGTTTGGAAAAACCCTAAATTGAATTCCTACACTTAGTGACCATGTTTCACCTCTCTTCTTAGATGGTACTTTATATCAGAGTGTTGTTGGGGCCCTTCAGTACTTTACTTTCACGAACTGGATATTATATATGTTGTTTAACAGTATGCTTGTTTATTATGCACACCACCCGTGATGAGCACATGAATGCCCTGAATCGTATTATTCGGTATATCAAAGGTACATAGATACTGGATTGCATTTGTATCATTTGCCTCCTACCTCTCTCCTTGCCTATAAGGATTCCGACTAGGGATGATGTCCTGATATGCGTATATCTACGTCCAAATATCGTTTATTTTTGGGGGATAATTTTGTTTCTTGGTTTGCCAAGTGTTAGGCCACTAGGGGTGTAAACGAATCGAATCGAATATCATCGTATTCGATTCGATTCTTGAAAATATTCGAATATTCGTATTTGTATTCGATTCGTATTTGAATATAAAAATTGATTCGTATTCGATTCAAAATTGATATTCGAATTATTCGATTCAATTCGGTATTCGATTCGTATTAATACACACACACACACACACACACACATATATATATATATATATATATATATATATATATATATATATATATATATATATATATATATATATATACTCCTTCCGTCCCAGTCTAATGGAGACTTATTTCCTTTTTGATCCGTCGCAGCTCAATGGAGACTGTCCAAAATGGAAGGTAATCTTTACTATTTTTCCCACTCATTCTCTCTCCTATTTTACCTTTACACGCACAACACCAATCAAATAACTATTCATTCCACTCATTCTCTCTCCTATTTAATTTTTCATACTCACAACATTTTCTTCCACTTTTTCTCTCTCTTACTTTTCTTTAATCCGTGTGCCCCAAAATTTGGTATCAATTGAGCTGGGACGGAGGGAGTATATTAATATATTTAATATATATATATTAAATATCGTGAGATATTATTCGAATTCGAATACTTATCGAATCAATATAAAAATTCGAATTCGAATTCGAATTTTTCGAATACGAATACCAAATACTCGAATCGAATACTGAATCGAATAAAAAAAGTTCGATTCGTTTAGTTTACAATCGAAAAGGAAAAGATACCTACTCTAAATAAATCTCTAAACATAAACCTAGAAAGAAAAGGAAACGTCAAAAACTTTAATCAGCAAATCCGGACGTAAATACGCCATGGGCATGAGTCGTGCCTTTTCCAAATCACTCGTACAACGAGTCGTGCCCAAAATTTCTCTCGTGCTGATCAACGGCACGACTCGTGCCTGTGGTCACGAGTCGTGCCCTTTACGTTTCCTCAGCCTGCTTTTCCTCAGCAACAGTGTTATCTTCACACTAAGCTTCGGCTTAGTGTCAACGGGTTTAGGAGAAGGTTTACAACTTGACATCCGTGCTTTCTCAACAATTTCCTTAGCATACTTTTTCTAAAACAAGAACATCCCATGCTTGTAACGTTTGAATGCCACTCCAAAGAAGTAACTCAGAGTACCCAAATCCTTCGTATCAAATTCGTACCCAAGAGATACCATAATAGAGTGACAAAGACCTTCGTTGAAGTAATCAAGATGATGTCATCGACGTATAACAGAATATAAGCCATAACTTTTCCACAAGTATAAATAAATAAATAATTATCCATCTTATTGTTGGTGAAGCCAAGAGTTGTCACATAAGTAGTAAAACAAGTGTACCATGCTCGGGAAGCCTGTTTGAGACAATACAATGATTTCTAAAGCTAGAAAACATGATCTACAGTTCGATCTCTAAACCCCAAAGAATGATGCATATAGATATATCATTGAGATCACCATGAAGAAACATTTTTTTAATATCAAGTTGATGAATCAACCAATATAATAATGCCAAATTGAGTACATTACGAATAGTTACTGGTTTAACTATCGGGCTAAAAGTCTCCCCAAAATCAATCCCTGCCTGCTGCGTTTTCCCATCCCCTACAAGAGGGGTTTTATGCCTTTCAAACAAATCATCATATTTTCTTTATAAGTAAAAATTCACATAGATCAAATAACATTTACCCCCGGGGGCGTGGTACCAATTCTCATGATTTATTAGCAATAAGAGCATTATATGCATCTTGTATGGCCATTTTACAATTTGGGTCATTAAGAGCTAACACAAAATTTTAAAATCATTGTACGAAGATTAAAAGGAAATTTTGGTTTAAAAATACCAATTTGACTTCGTGTAGAAGGTGGTGAAACACAATTGGAGAAGGCACAAGCAACGAAGAAACTGGTTGGGCATTGACCATACCAGATGTTGGTTGCTCAAGAATGGGGTTGGGCGAGGGAAGGCCGGGAGGCATACGGGACGGGTTGCCAGAATGAGGCCCAACACCTGGGCTAAGTCCAATAGGTTGAAGAAAGAGAGCCGAAGAGGGTCCAACAGTGGGCTGGTCCGTATTAGCTTATTCCCAGGTTTTACAAAGTAAGGAGACGGATCGGGGTCCAAAAAATCATAAAATTGGGCGATAGGTTTATGCACAGTATCAAACGGGAAGTTTTGTTCATAAAAATTACATATCGACTTTGAATAATGTTTTGAGAAGACATATCATAATATTTTTACCCACGGTGATTAGATGGATATCACAAGAAAACACATAGTGTGGATTAGGGTTAAAGTTTGTTTATGGCATTAGAAGGAAATAGTAGGTAACATAAATAACCAAACACCTGGAGGTGATTTGATGCAGTATCGTGTGAAGCAACAGAAAACAGAGGGGAGTAATCTAGAGCTGAGGCGGGCGCCTCATTAAAGGCCAGGCGGGCGCCTCGCCACCAGTCGGGGAAACAGGTTTGCGCTACATCAGACACAGGCTTGCGGCAGGCTTGGGCTTCTTCAATGGGATGTAAATGCTTATGGGTTTTTAGGGTTTTTATTAAAATATTAATTAGGGTTATTTTTGTAATTCATCATTTATTAATTAGGGTTCTAGAATGTTCTTGGGATTAGTATTTAAACAAAGTTAGGGTTTTATTTAGAGGCAGACTTTGATTTTATGAAATAGAAAAGAAAAGCTTGAAGCTTTCGTAAATTGATTCTTGTCATTATCGTTCGGTCATTCTATTCTCTAGCCTATTCGGCATTATTTGGTATCAGAGCTCCGGTTCAAATATCAATGGCTGAACGAGGATGCATTGCTCGTAGTGGACGTGGTGGTCGATGGAGCAGCCGTGCAGCGGAGCCCCAAGAAGATGAACATCTTACAAACGACACCGTCGCAATATCGAGATAGATGAGATACGAAGACGGATTCAAATACTCCAGAACCGCTTGGGCCGCAGAGAGAAGCTTCTAGCGAAGAGGGGTTCAGATCCGGTTGTTCCAGCCGAGGAAACGGAGTACTATCAAGAGGGGATGGATTCCTTCGACCAAAATCATGGACTTCATGATAGGTATGCAGCCAACCGTTCAAGGAATGTCGATGAGAGGATCGAGCTTCCGAAAATCAAAGGTAAGGCAATTCCTAATGATTCCTTTGATTCTTAGATAGATACTGTTGGGTTTAAAGAGGGTTTGTTTGGCGAATCTTCAAGTGAGGAAAATCTTGTTGATTGGTCAAAACCCCCTCTGTTTGATGCAAATCCAGAAAATTCGATTGAGTCTTGGATTGATATTGTTACTGTCTCGGTGAATCCTGAATATCAATCGCCTGTCCAAAGCGGTGTGCTTTCAGTTGAGGCTGAAAACCCTAGTGGTATTTCAATGGGAATTGAAAACCAGAAAGATTCTGAGGTTAATGATGGAGGAAAGGATGGTTTTTTCTTTGAACAGGCATCTGAAGTTGCATTAGATGGAGTTGCAGCTAACACCTACAGTGATGCAGTTGAAAGCCAATTGAGGTGGGAGTTTGAAATTAGTCATCCTTATAAAGACCCCTTTAATGTTGATTGGGCAAATCTTTCGGCTCCTTGGTTCATCAAAAGATTGATCATTGAATATTTCGTCTCAACACAATGGAGCGATTGGATGGATGTTGTCACGAAGGCATTGAAGTTTAGAGTTCGTCAAGGGTACATAATTCCTTTTGCAGAGGGAGTTCGAATCTTATAGGTTATCGTAGTGTTCCTATCGAGGGTATTGACTCGAGGACGAGTCGTTTCTAAGGAGGGGAGGATGATGCAGTATCGTGTGCAGCAACAAAAAACAGAGGGGAGTAATCTGGAGCTGAGGCGGGCGCCTCATTAAAGGCCAGGCGGGCGCCTCGCCACCAATCGGGGAAACAGGTTTGCGCTACATCAGACACAAGCTTGCGGCAAGCTTGGGCTTCTTCAATGTTGCTGGGATTTAAATGCTTATGGGTTTTTAGGGTTTTTATTAAAATATTAATTAGGGTTATTTTTGTAATTCATCATTTATTAATTAGGGTTCTAGAATGTTCTTGGGATTAGTATTTAAACAATGTTAGGGTTTTATTTAGAGGCAGACTTTGATTTTATGAAATAGAAAAGAAAATCTTGAAGCTTTCGTAAATTGATTCTTGTCATTATCGTTCGGTCATTCTATTCTCTAGCCTATTCGGCATTATGATTATAAGATGGGTCCCTATTGTAAGTACGAGTGACCAGAGTTGAATAATTCAACCTTTTATAGGCAAACTATTGAGGAGATATGTGGTCATGCTCAAAGAGTGATGCCAAAATGACGTGAGGACACGAAAGTTGTAGAGATAAGTCATTATTATGCAAAAGTCCCAAAATTTATGATTATCAAATTTTCTATCATTATCACATTGAATATTCTTGATATCCCTCTCAAATTGTGTTTTGACAAAAGATTGAACCGAAAGAAAGGTATTAAAGACTTGAGACTTATTTGACAATGAAAAGTTCGTAAATGATTTGTATAATCATCTAAAACACAAAGATAATATATATGTCCAGAGAGTTTAAAATAGAAGACGTCCAAAGACCATAATGTAAAATATTAAATGGTAATATAAAGTACTTGAATTTGAATTCATAAACAGAACTTTAATATTTTTCCCAAGGGAATAAGAAGAACAAATTGAAAATGTACCAGTCCTATTACATTGAATAACTTTATCAAATCTAAGACAGTTAACAATCAGAGTGCAAAGATGGCCTAATCGATCATGCTTTAAATTAAAAGAAACAGCAGCAAAAGAAGAAGGGCGAGTGCAAAGATGGCATAATCGATCATGCTTTAAATTAAAAGAAATAGCAGCAAAAGAAGATGGGCGAGAGACCGGTGACTTGGTGAAAAGATAGAGCAAGTCATAGATCTTACATCTCATGAGACATCTCCCCGTCGAAAACACCTTCTCAGAAAATTCAAAATGATCAAATTCGATATAAACTTCCAAATTAACACTAAGTTTTTTTTATAATTTTTGGAACTTGAAAAGTGTTACACAATATAAGAGGAGGATGGGGAGAGGAAAGTGTTGGAATATTGGGTAAATATTAGGGTGTGAATTGAAAAGTCAAAAGGTCTAAATTCGAAAAGACACGACTGTTCAAATTTTTTGAACTGCTCGATCGAGCAAGGCATAAGCCTCGGCCGAGCATGACAGACCAGAATCAAGCATCCTCTGTTGGCCTCTGCTCGCGCGAGTCACTAAAGTGCTCGGCCGAGCAACTAGCCTATGCTCGGGCGAGGCACCAAGGGTGCTCGGCCGAGCAGTTGCTGTCCGTTCAGATTAAAGTCTGAACAGGTGCTAGCTTGGAAGGGTGTGACTTTTGTGAAAAAGTCACAACTGATCTGGATTAATTTACCCTATATATAGAGACCCCTATTCCTTCATTCAGTCATCAAGTAATCTAAAAAGTTGTCATCAAATCAAACACAAGAAATCCAATTCTCTCTCTCCCTCATTCAAAGTGTTCTTGATTCGTTCATAGTGTTCGTTCATTCCTTCTTCAAAGTTTGAAGACTAAAGAGCAAGTCAGATTTTTTGGTTCGCCCGTCAAGGTTAGTTAAAGTGCACACTAACTCTTGATAAAAAGCGTTGTATCTTGGGAGACATTCGCCATCGATCCGTTTGCATAATTACGGAGGCGAAATATTGTCTTAAGGAGATTTGCTTCGGCATACCTCGCTTTAATCACCGTCTTTTTGATTTCCGTATTGAAGATATCTTAACATATACAAACAACAATCTTAAGACAATATTTTCAGGTATTTGTTTTGAATTTTATCTTCTCTACTTCATCTTTTTCTTATTGGATTTTCTGTTTTCGTAAAAGAAAATGGCTAATGGAAATGACTCCGTTAGTAGTGAGACTATTGCAACGAATAATAATGCAATAGGGACTACTTCAAGTGCTAATCAACTCATGATGCCACCGGCCTCGCAGTATGAGAAATCGGAGAAGTTCAATGGGGCTGATTTCAAACGTTGGCAACAGAAAATGTTGTTCCATCTCACAACGCTTGGACTAGTAAAGTTCTTACGGGAAGAATGTCCCGTAGCGGCTGAAGGTGTAGTAGACAAGGCTACACAAATGTCTATTGATGCATGGAAACATGCTGATTATCTATGCCAAAACTACATCTTGAATGGACTAGACAACACATTGTATAATGTGTACTACTCCATTCAAACTGCAAAAGGACTTTGGGATTCTCTCGACAAGAAATACAAAACCGAAGATGCTGGAACAAAGAAGTTCTTTGTTGCAAAATTTTTGGATTTTAAAATGAATGATTCTAAAACTGTAATGAATCAGGTCGAAGAGATGCAAGTCCTATTGCATAACCTTGAAGCCGAAGGGATGCAATTGAGTGAGTCCTTCCAAATTGCATGTATGATTGAGAAGTTTCCTCCTTCATGGAGAGACTTCAAAAACTATCTCAAGCACAAGCGCAAAGAGATGTCAATAGAAGACTTGCTAGTTCATCTTCACATTGAAGAGGACAATCGAAGTGCCGAAAAGAGAGCCAATGCACGAAACATGGAAGCAAAGGCTAACATGGTGGAAGAATCCCGACCCAAGAACAACAAAAGGAAGCATGATGACTCTTCCAAGAAGAAGTCAAGTAATGACAGCAACAAACGCTTCAAGTTCAAAGGGGACCGCTACAATTGTGGAAAAAGCGGTCATCGGGCAAAGGATTATCGAAGCAAGAAGAAGAAGCCTCCCCAAGCAAACATGACTGAAATAGATACTCTATCTACGGGTGTCTCAGTAGTAAGTCTGTCTGCCGTTATATGTGAAGCCAACTTGGTGTCAAACGTCAAGGATTGGTGGGTGGACACTGGAGCCACTCGTCACATATGTGCCGACAAAAGCTTGTTTGCAGAATACAAGAAGATGGAACGTGAAGATTTTCTCTATATGGGAAATTTTGCAACTTCCAAGATTGAAGGCATTGGGAAGGTGATCTTGAAGTTCACATCGGGAAAGGAGCTTACTCTCAACGATGTGATGCATGTACCCGACATAAGAAAGAATTTAATTTCTGATTCTTTACTTAGTAAGAAAGGCTTCAAAATTGTATTTGAATCTGATAAGTTTGTACTTACTAAGGGAGGTATGTATGTTGAAAAGGGATACTTGCTAGATGGCCTATTTAAGGCAAATTCTGTTGTAGTGGACAAGAAGTCCACATATTTGTACCCTCAAGTGATGAATAAAATTGACAATTCTATTTACTTGTGTGAGTCTTCTAATTTATGGCATGGTCGTTTAGGACATGTGAATCGTGCTTCTTTGAGAAAGCTTGTTGGTTTAGGACTTATTTCAAAACTTGACTCAATGAAAGGTCACAAATGCGAAGTTTGTGTTGAAGCAAAGTTTTCAAAGAAACCTTTTAAACTAGTTGAAAGGACTAGCCAACTGTTGGGATTAATCCATAGTGATCTATGTGATTTAAAGTTTGTCCCAACTCGAGGCGGTAAGAAATACTTTATTACTTTTATTGACGATCGAAGTAGATATTGTTATGTCTATTTGCTAAGTAGTAAAGATGAAGCAATGGATGCTTTCACTACTTACAAAACTGAAGTTGAAAATCAACTTGAAAAGTCAATTAAAATATTATGGTCCGATAGGGGTGGTGAATATGAATCAACGGAATCTAGTAACCTATGTTCCAAATTCGGTATCATTCATCAAACAACTGCACCCTATACTCCACAACAAAATGGTGTTGCTGAGAGGAAAAATAGAACTATCAAGGATATGGTTAACTGTATGCTTGGAAGTTCGAGTTTACCACAAAACTTGTGGGGGGAAGCGGTGTTATCCGCTAACTTTGTGTTGAATAGAATTCCACACAAGAAAACTGGTTCTACACCATATGAATTGTGGAAAGGAAGAAAGTCTTCCTATAAATTCCTCAAAGTGTGGGGGTGTCTCGCAAAGGTTGCCGTTCCACCTCCTAAACGGTCAAAGTTAGGACCTAAGACCGTTGACTGTGTATTTATTGGATATGCAATGAATAGCAGCGTGCATGCATTCTTAGTACACAAATCTGAAGTAAATGACATTCATGTCAATACAATAATTGAATCTCGTGACGCTGAATTTTTCGAGGACGTGTTCCTTATGAAAAAGGATATTTGTGAAAATACTCCTAAGAGACCACGTGAAAGCACTTCTGAAAACAATGAAGATGTTGAACCAAGAAGAAGCAAGAGAGCTAAAATTGCTAAAACTTTTGGTCCAGATTTTATCTCTAACTTTATGATTGAAGATGAGCCTCAATCATTTAAGGAAGCCATGAACGACTCCGAATCCACATTACGGAAAGAAGTCAGTAAATAGTGAGATTGAATCCATTTTAAGTAACAACACTTGGCAAGTGGTTGATCTTCCAAAGGGTTCTAAACCAATAGGATGCAAATGGATTTTCAAAAAGAAATTAAGACCGGATGGTTCCGTGGACAAATACAAGGCTCGTCTTGTTGCAAAAGGATATCGTCAAATGGAAGGATTTGACTTCTTTGACACATACTCTCCTGTTACAAGAATTACTTCAATTCGAATCTTAATAGCCATTGCAGCTTTGTATAATCTGCATATACATCAAATGGATGTAAAAACTGCATTTTTGAATGGTGATTTGAATGAAGAAATTTACATGGAGCAGCCGGAAGGCTTCAAAGTAAAAGGACAAGAGCACAAGGTATGTAAACTTGTTAAGTCCTTGTATGGCTTGAAGCAAGCTCCTAAACAATGGCATGAGAAATTTGACAATGTCATGATTAGGAATGGTTTTATCACAAATGAATGTGATAAATGTGTATACTCAAAGAAATTTGGTAACACATATGTATTTGTTTGTTTATATGTAGATGACATGCTCATATTTGGTCATGACATTGATGTTATAAATAAAACAAAGAAAATGTTTACCAATAACTTTGATATGAAAGATATGGGTGAAGCAGATGTAATCTTGGGAATGAAAGTCTCAAGAACCTCCAATGGAATTAGTTTATCTCAAACACATTATGTTGATAAAATGATTGAGAGATTTAATTCCCATGGAATTAAAGAAACTAATAATCCATTTCTGCCCCATATAGTTCTTCATAAGAATACTAGAAATGTGAAGCAACAATTAGAGTATTCTCAAATCATTGGAAGCCTAATGTACTTAATGCAGTGCACAAAGCCGGATATAGCTTATGCTGTAAGTAAGCTAAGTCATTTTACTAGTAATCCTAATAATGAGCATTGGAATGCATTATTAAGAGTTTTAGGATATATAAAACGAACTAGAGAGTATTCATTGCACTATAGCAATTATCCTCCAGTAGTTGAAGGATATAGTGATGCAAATTGGATATCTGATACAGATGAATCCAACTCTACTAGTGGCTATGTATTTACTCTTGGTGGAGGTGCCATATCATGGAAATCTTCTAAGCAAACATGTATAGCTCGATCAACGATGGAATCTGAGTTTATTTCTTTAGATAAAGCTGGTGAAGAAGCCGAATGGCTTAGACACTTTTTAGAAGATATTCCTCTATGGCCAAAACCCGTGCCTGCTATATGTATACACTGTGATAATCAAGCAGCTATAGCAAGGGCGGAGAATTTTATTTACAACGGCAAATCTCGACACATACGTCGTAGACATAACACCGTTAGACAGTTACTCTCCAATGGAAGGATTTCGATTGATTTCGTGCGATCAAAGGATAACCTCGTGGATCCATTTACTAAAGGTTTATCTAAGGACAGAATAAACTGTGCATCGGAAGAAATGGGGCTAAAGCCTAAACAATTATAAATCAACTTGATGGAAACCTAACCTAGCGACTGGAGATCCCACGGACTAGGTTCAATAGGAAAATCAAGTCATGATTGATTTGAGGGAAGCACTTGGAAGTTTATCTTCATCCCATTTCTATATATATGATGCAAAAAAGTGATGCCTACAAAATGGTAGAGATTAAGCTATTGCTTTTAATGATGACTATACCTTGTTAATTGGTACAAGTGGGGTAATGTAGGATACTCTTTATAGCACATCACCTATGTTAGTGTGAACATGGCCGGTTCGTTGAGAATTTTACTTAGGCAAATTCTCTAAAGCACTCGCAGAACCAAGAAAGTTCAGGGCCGAAATAATGAACACAATAGAGAACCAAAATTTGATATGAGATTTAAATGTGTTTAGTCTATTGTTTAAGCTTACAATAACGTCTGACAGTTCAATACGTTACGTACACTGATCAGCCAAGTAAGCTCGATAGATTCTTACTAAAGAAGGTTTAAAGCGAAAGCCACCTATCTTGATGCATTTACTTCTCAGCTATGCTCTTATTCTTCTTACTTTTTCGTGTCGGCTTCTTCCATTCATGTGGGGGATTGTTGGAATATTGGGTAAATATTAGGGTGTGAATTGAAAAGTCAAAAGGTCTAAATTCGAAAAGACACGACTATTCAAATTTTTTGAACTGCTCGGCCGAGCAAGGCATAAGCCTCGGCCGAGCATGACAGACCAGAATCAAGCATCCTCTATTGGCCTCTGCTCGGGCGAGTCACTAAAGTGCTCGGCCGAGCAACTAGCCTATACTCGGGCGAGGCACCAAGGGTGCTCGACCGAGCAGTTGCTGTCCGTTCAGATTAAAGTTTGAACAGGTGCTAGCTTGAAAGGGTGTGACTTTTGTGAAAAAGTCACAAATGATCTGGATTAATTTACCCTATATATAGAGATCCCTATTCCTTCATTCAGTCATCAAGTAATCCAAAAAGTTGTCATCAAATCAAACACAAGAAATCCAATTCTCTCTCTCCCTCATTCATAGTGTTCTTGAGTCGTTCATAGTGTTCGTTCATTTCTTCTTCAAAGTTTGAAGACTAAAGAGCAAGTCAGATTTTTTGGTTCGCCCGTCAAGGTTAGTTAAACTGCACACTAACTCTTGGTAAAAAGCGTTGTTTCTTGGGAGACATTCGCCATCGATCCGTTTGCACAATTACGGAGGCGAAATATTGTCTTAAGGAGATTTGCTTCGGCGTACCTCGCTTTAATCCAAGGTTCTAAAAAGCGCTAGGCGGATGCTAGGCGGCGGAGCCGGGCCTAGCGCCTAGGCGGGGACTAGTCGGGGACTAATCAGGATTAGTCGGGATTAATTGAGACCTAGGCGGGGCTTAGAACTAGGCGTTGGAGAGGGGCCTAGCGCCTAGGCGGGGCCTAGGCGCCCTTAGGCGGGGTCTTTTAGAACACTGCTTTAATCACCGTCTTTTTGATTTCCGTATTGAAGATATCTTAACATATACAAATAACAGTAAGATGTGTGTGCCCATATCTCATACTCCCTCCGTCCCACCTCAATTGGTCCATTGAGGTGGGACACGGTTTTTAAGAAAAATTATTAAAGTGGGTAGAAATTAGAGGAGAGAGAATGTAAAAGTTAAATGTGTGGTGGGGAATAGGAGAGAGAATGTAAAAGTTAAAAATATTTAATAGGAGAGAGAATGAGTGGGAGGAATAGTAAGTTAAAGTGGGTATAATGAATGGTTTTTTTGTAAATATATGGAGATGATAAGGGTATAAATATATGGAAAACTTTCCATTTAAGGAATGGATCAATTGAGGTGGGACGTCTCAAAAAGAAAAGTGGATCAATTGAGGTGGGACGGAGGTAGTATTTCAATTTCAAAAAGACCGAAAGGAGGAGGGAGCATGACGGTTATAATTCATGTTTAAATCTTTCTGACAACCCCCAAATCATGTGCGCGAGGGTGTCTTTACTCATTACTGATCATGTGAATATTTGAAGTCAATCGTGATACTTTGTTTAAACTTCGATTTTAGTTATCGTTGTTTATTTTTAATAGTTTTAATCATTAATTTTAGATAAAGATACACATTCATTTTACCCAAAAATCCTAAAGTACGATGGTTAAAATTGCTAAAAAAAAATGCCTCAATTTTCACTATTTTTGGAAAAAATGAGTGCACATCAAAAGTATAAGAGTTAAAACTATTAAATATAACAACATTGATAAAATTGAAGTTTAAACAAAAGTACAATAGTTCAAAATGTCGATAGCTCAATTTTTGAGGATAGAAAGTGGGCTGATCTGAGGGAGGTGGGATGATGGGCTGCTAAAATATACTGTATTTTGTTGCCCCTTCTGATTAGAAGTTAGATTTGGGCTTCTTCTATAATAGTGATTAATAAATATATCTGGGCGAGGCCTCTAGTGAGGTTTTATTTGCTGAACATAGTATTTATTCTATTTGGTCAAGTTGTTCTAAACTAATTACCTCATTGTTCCAAAATGAATTATAAAATACAAAAAAAAAAAAAAAAAACAAACTCTTGAATCAATGATTAATATATTATTTAAATTAAAAAAGTAAAAATTGGACAGAGGTAGTACTACTCACTCTATCTCATAACAAGTTTTTCAGTTCTCTTATCAAATTTTAATAAAAATATTAATTATATTTACTTGAATCATTATATTTTTATTTTATTCAAAAAGATAATACTCCATCCGTTCCAGAGTTCCATTTCAGAGTAAATTTCATACTCCCTCCGTCCCATGTTAGTTGAGATTAACTTTTTGGGCACACCAATTAAGGAAAAGTAAGTGAGAGAAAAAGTGAAAGAAAATGTTGTGAGTATGAAGAATTAAATAGGAGAGAGAATGAGTGGGAGGAATAGTGGGGAGAGAGAATGTTATGAGTGTAAAAGTGAAATAGGAGAGAGAATGAGTGGGGTAAATAGTGAAGATTCCTTTGCCATTTTGGGCAGTCTCAACTAACGTGGGACGGCCCAAAAAGGAAAGAAGTCTCAACTAACGTGGGACGGAGGGAGTATTTTTTTTACGTTTCAAAATTCACCCTTTGCTTTACTTTTAAAACACAAAATATGAATAGGGTTTACATATATGCCATCGACTGTTTGGATATTACAAAAAAAAACATATGCTCTTCCAAGACACGGGTATTCCGATTATAAGTTAGATTGAATGATTTGTGCGTTACATGGAGGAAAGAACATTTCGACCAACTTTTTTTTGCTGATAACTCAGAAAATGAAACTTTCTCAGTCGAGCAGATATTTGTAGGGGTAATGAATAAATTTATTGGGGATTCCCGCCTAATATATACCCCTCCGTCCCATGATAATATATAAACTTTTCTTTTTGGGCGTCCCACAATAATATATAACTTTCCTAAAATGGAAAGAAATCTTTACTATTCCCTCCACTCATTCTCTCTTCTACATTATTTTAATACTCACATTACCATTATAATTTACTATTCTCTCCACTCATTCTCTCTCCTATTTTATTTTCACACTCACAACACTTTCAATATAATAATTTCTCCTTAATTCCCGTGAAAAACTCAAAAAAGTCTATAAATATAGGGGACGGAGGGAGTACGGTGGGATACCATGACAACTCGCATCTCTGTCAATATCTTTTTTTTTTAGGGAGGCAGCTTATGGTATGGGGTTGTTCTTGGATCTAGAAAGAAAGAGTCTAGAAATTGACTAATTCAAAAAAATATAAATCTAGAAAGAGGCTAGAAATGGACTAATTCAAAAAAATATAAACCGTATACACGATATCATTAGGTTCGAGAGAATGAAAGTCTTGACCCAAGGCATAAGCGGCATGATGACCTCCACTTATATACTCGCTCCGTCCCGTTTTCGTTTCCGTTCGAAGCTTCACCTTTTACTCAAATAAGTATTTTATTAGAAGTTTCACCATTCCTAAAATAGAAAAAGGTTCCAATAGAAAAAGGTTCCAGAGAATGAAAGCCTTGACAAGGGTCACCCAAGGCATAAGTGGCATGATGACCTCCACTTATATACTTTCTCCGCCCCGTTCGAAGCTTCACCTTTTATTCAAATGGATGTTTCGGTAGAAGTTTCACCATTCCTAAAATGGAAAAGGTTTATTAACATTCTATTATACATACCCCACTCCTCATATTCACATTCATTGTTAGGAAATTTAACAGAAAATGTAACGGCTTCTTAAAAGATAACAGAAAACTAACGAACAGAATAACAAATTGAAATTAAGTCGAGGCTTGTGTTTGAAGACGAATAACCAGGTCTTCAAGACTCATCTCCTTGCGTTTATGCTTGAGATAGTTCTTGAAGTCCTTCCATGCTGGCGGCAATTTTTCAATGATTGACGCCACTTTAAATGGTTCATTCATAACCATTCCTTCAGCAGTCAACCCATGTAGGATCAACTGAAACTCATCAACCCGGGCCGGCCACGGTCTTTGAGTCAACCATCTTGAAATCAAGGTATTTGCCAACAACAAACTTCTTTGAACCGGCATCCTCGATTTTGTACTTTCGCTCCAAAGTGTCCCATAACTCTTTGGCCGTATCCACAAGACAGTACACACTGTATAGATTATCATCCAGCCCATTCATGATGTAATTCCTACACAAGAAATTACCATGATCCCATGCCTCTTTGGCAATCCTTCTTTGATGGTCGGGATCATCCGTTGGTATAGCAGGGGGATCCTCTTTTAGGAACTTCTGCAGACTGAGGGTGGTCATGTAAAACAGCATCTTTTGCTGCCATCTCTTGAAGTCCGCCCCAGTGAACTTGGATGGTTTCTCACCATGTGCCGGGTGAGTCGGAGCAGTAGCAGGAGCAGGTGTAACATTTTGATTAGTTGCATCTCGGGTCGGGTCGGGAGTAGCCCCAGAAGACTGGAAGGTATCGGTTTCGTTTGCCATCTCTTAAGAAACGTAAAATACTTCTTACAATTGTTAGGAAATTTAACAGAAAATGTAACGGCTTCTTAAAAGATAACAGAAAACTAACGAACAGAATAACAAACTGAAA
Organism: Adenophora triphylla var. japonica; assembly: GCA_022495995.1. Classification (NCBI taxonomy): domain Eukaryota; kingdom Viridiplantae; phylum Streptophyta; class Magnoliopsida; order Asterales; family Campanulaceae; genus Adenophora; species Adenophora triphylla. Next base: position 54,670 of record JAFEMH010006211.1, on the reverse strand, counting down.
TTAAGTCGAGGCTTGTGTTTGACACAATCTCCGTAAGAAGTATTGCCCGCACCATGCCGACGGTATTCTGACAATCTCCTCGTAAGATGCAACGACTTTACAATCGTTAGTAGAAGCACTTCAAACTAACGACTTCGGCGAACAAACTAATTGTTTGGAACTTCTGGACTTGAAAGGAATATTTATGCTTCAATATGCTTTCTCTCTTAATTGCTATTGAATGCTAACTCACTGAATGATGGAATGAATGAAATGACTTACTGCAGGGGACTATATATAGATAATGAAGAGTTGGGGTGCCTTTTGGGAATAGGCATTATTGGCACCTGGTGGATTCTGGCCGTTAGATTCCGATCTTGATGGAGGGTGGAGATCCGCTGGATCTTCCAAAGACCTATTCGAACCGGTTCCTTTGAACCATTCCAACCCTTCCATCCTCGACCTGGTTCATCGAACCCAGCTTGCACCCTTTGGGCATAGACCGCATCCAAGACCCACGGTCCGACCTGGGCCCCGAACCGCCCAAACCGTTGCATCGCCCTAGCCCAATCCGAATGGGCCTAGGCCCAACCGCACCATGCACCGCACCGCCTGGCCCGCCCGAGCCAAGCTGAATCGAACTACTGCACCCGAGCCACGAACATTGATTGATTTGCTAAAAATCAAAGGCTCCAATAGCTCCTAGCGACGATGCGCACGTGCGAAGTGCAAAGTGCGCCCTAAACCACCCATTCTGCCCTTCGCGCGCTTCGCGCGCTTCGCGGTGTGGTCCAAATTGAGCTAGTATAAACCGGCACAATTGGGCCGCACTTCGCATGGTTGGCCCAATGGTCCACCTAGGTTGGCCCAAGGAGGAACAACTTGATGCCTCCTCCTTGTTTGCATCCACTTATAAACTTGCTTATTTTCTATCTCTAAGCAATGTGGGATAACTCTTTCATATCCCATAAACTCTTCATTTTCCCATTTCAAGTTACAATCTTTAGCCATTAATTTCTCATTCACCCGGAAATGGTTTTGAGTAAATAAATGCATTTTCTTAATCTACAACAAATGTAGATTATAATTTTGTAACTTATTTCATTAATCAATAAATGAAACCTATTTGAAAATTGGGTCAAAACTTGGTCAAACCTTGTTTCTAAAACCCATTTCCAACAATCCCCCACATGAATGACAATTAATGCATGTATGCAGATTCGTCCAAAAGTTCCGGCGAACTACTATTGCATCGGGATAGGTAGCTTATGGCCTTGAACCTTCCCTAGTAAAATACCATCGGATATACTAGCCAGTTGGTAGCGAGACGCTTTGAACCACTGGATCGTATAGTGTATACCAAGACAACAAAGATTCACACAATAATAGCTCTAACAATTTTTGTTCTCACGTTGTGTCCATTTCGGCCCTGGACCGTATCTCATTCATAAGTGTTCATTTAGAAGCGGCCTTATTACTTCTTACTTATATAGGTGATTCATACTATAAAGAGTATCCTGCTATACTCCACCCGTAGGTATAGGAATCATTAAAAGTTTTCTCAACTTATCCTCACCACTGCTGCAGGTGCATACACTTGGATGTTCTAGGAATGAGTATGAAACAGGTTCCAAGTGTTTCTACTGAACTCATAACTTAGTTTTCTCATTGAACCAAGGGCCTGGGATCTCCATTTCTCAAGGTTGAGTGTCCACTATGAATTCTTTTGTTGTGGGTTTTAAACCCATTCCCCTTAACAGTTTATACAGTTGATCTCTATTTATACCTTTCATAAACGGATCCTCTATGTTATCATTTGACTTTACATAGTCAATTGTGATAACACCATTTTTGATCAACTGTCTAATGGTATTATGTCTACGACGAATATGTCTAGACTTACCATTATACATACTATTCTGTGCCCTTCCTATTGCTGATTGACTATCACAATGTATCATAACAGCAGGCACATGCTTACTCCAACAAGGAATATCCTCCAAGAAGTTCTTAAGCCATTCTGCTTCTTCTCCAGCTTTATCTAAAGCTATAAACTCAGATTCCATCAAGTGGATCTAGCTATACATGTTTGTTTGGAGGATTTCCATGACACCGCTCCTCCACCAATTGTGAATACATATCCACTTGTGGACTTAGAGTCTTTTGTGTCTGATATCCAATTAGCATCACAGTATCCTTCTAATACTGCTGGATATCTCTTGTAAAGTATCCCATGATTCATAGTATACTTTAAATATCTCAATACTCTTAATAGAGCCTTCCAGTGATCCGCACTGGGATTACTAGTGAACCTACTTAGTTTGCTCACTGAATATGCGATGTCTGGATGTGTACAATTCGTTAAGTACATCGACTTCCAATTATTCTTGCATATTCCAATTGAGAAACTGGTTCCCCTCTGTTCCTTGCTAAGTGTAGAGTCAAATCCACCGGTGTCTTAGCAGGAGGGTCATTAATGACATCGAATTTTCGAAGTACATTTTCTAGATAATGGGACTGAGATAGAACTATCCCTTCTGATGTTCTAGAAATTTTTATTCCTAATATGACATCAGCCAATCCCATGTCCTTCATGTCAAAGTGCTTCTTTAACAAGCCTTTGGTATTCATGATCAATTCATGAGTACTTCCCATTATCAACATGTCATCCACGTAGAGACAGACTATTACAAATGATTCAGATGTTCCTTTGATATAGACACACTTGTCACATTCATTTATCTTGAATCCATTTGATAACATGGTTCGATCAAACTTCTCATGCCATTGTTTAGGTGTTTGTTTAAGTCCGTACAACGACTTTACAAGTTTACACACCTTTTGCTCTTTACCTGGAACAACAAACCCTTCGGGTTGTTCCATGTAAATCTCTTCATCTAACTCTCCATTCAAGAAAGCTGTTTTCACATCCATCTGGTGTATCTCAAGATTATGCACGACTGCATTTGCTATAAGAACACATATGGATGTGATTCTTGTGACAGGAGAATATGTATCGAAGAAGTCATATCCCTCCTTTTGTCTAAACCCTTTGGCTACTAGCCGGGCTTTGTACTTATCGATAGATCCATCTGCATTATACTTCCTTTTAAGGATCCACTTGCAACCTAACGGTTTGCATCCTGGAGGAAGATCTACCAACTCCCAAGTATTATGATGCATTATGGACTCTATTTTACTGTTAATAGCTTTTTTCCAGAACGGACTATCCGAACCGGATAAAGCTTTCTTAACAGTAGCTGGTTCATTTTCTAACATATATGATAGAAAATCAGGACCAAAAGACCTTTTACTACGTCTTGGTCCTTCATCTTCTTCTTGAGATGGACCAGTTGTAGTTTCATAAGTTCTCTTATTAGAACTTGCATCTTTCCTATCTTTGGCAGGAAATATATTTTCAAAGAATACAACATTCCTTGATTATATTGTCATTCCTTCATTCATATCAGGAATGTCTGACTTGTGCACTATAAATCTATAGGCACTACTATTGCTAGTATATCCAATAAAGATGCAGTCAATTGTCTTTGGTCCGATTTTGACTTGCTTTGGTTTAGGTACTTCAACCTTAGCCAGACACCCCCACACTTTAAGGTATTTATAACACGGCTTACGATTATGCCATAATTCGTAAGGTGTTTCATTTATTCTTTTCTTGGGTATCTTATTAAGAATGTAGTTTGAAGTCAGTATCGCTTCCCCCCACATGTTGTCGGGTAAGCCTGAACTGATTAAAAATGCATTCATCATTTCCTTTAGAGTGCGATTCTTACGTTCAGCTACTCCATTAGATTGAGGTGTATATGGAGCTGTCGTTTGATGAATAATGCCAGATTCCCAACATAATCCTTCAAACGGAGCTACATATTCTCCTCCTCTATCGCTTCGAATCTTCTTAATCTTTATATTAAGTTGATTCTCAACTTCATTCTTGTAAGTTTGGAAAGCCCCTAAGGCTTCATCCTTACTTTTCAATAGATATACATAACAGTATTTTGTGTAATCGTCTATAAAAGTAATGAAGTACTTTTTCCCACCTCGAGTTTGCACTAACTTTAAATCACAAATATCTATGTGAATTAATTCCAGAGGTGTTGTGTTTCTTATTACTGTTTCAAATGGCCCTTTAGTCATTTTTGCTTCAACGCAAATTTCACACTTATTAGTTGCATCAGATTTAGACATATGAATTAAATCTTGCTTTACTAATTTCTTAATTGTGTTAAAATTTACGTGTCCTAATCTATCATGCCATAAGTCAGGACTATCCAACAAGTAAACATAAGAAACAACACTTTTATTCTTCGCTTCAGAGCGGATAACATTCATTACATTCATCTTGAAAAGGCCCTTCTCAAGGTAACCTTTTCTAAGGAAAAGACCATTTTTGGTCAGTACAAATTTATCAGATTCAAACACCAATCTGAAACCGGCCTTACTTAACAAAGCCCCAGAGACTAAGTTCTTGCGGATGTCTGGGACATGCAGCACATCCATCAAAGTCAGCTCCTTGCCTGAAGTCATCTTCAGAACAACTCTTCCAATTCCCACAACATTGGAAGTAGCAGAATTTCCCATATAGAGCTTCCTTAGGAACATGGAGCGTAGGAAGAGAAACTCTCCTTATTCGCACATATGTGGCGGGTAGCACCGGTGTCTATCCACCACTCTCTTGGATTATCATCCAACTTAGCCACATTGGCTTCAAATACCACAGCTGCAAAGTCAAGCTCCATATCATCAACAATGTTGGCTTGACTCCTGTTGCCTCTCTGGTCTTCCTTCTTCGGGTGCCGGCAATCCTTTGCTAAATGTCCGGGCTTGCCACAGTTGTAGCAAGATCCTTTGAACTTCTTCTTGCCACTTGAGCCCCCTCTATCATTTCCGTAATGCTTCCTCTTCTTATCAAGTTGCTTGTGCTAGCTTCAAAGCAAGATTGACCTTGGCTTCCATCTTTCCTTTGTTGGCCTTGGCTTCAGCTTTGGCCTCATTCTTCCTGTTGTTCTCTTCAATTTGAAGACGAATAACCAGGTCTTCAAGACTCATCTCCTTGCGTTTATGCTTGAGATAGTTCTTGAAGTCCTTCCATGCCGACGGCAATTTTTCAATGATTGACGCCACTTTAAATGGTTCATTCATAACCATTCCTTCGTGATCCAACCCATGTAGGATCAATCGAAACTCATCAACTTGGCCGGCCACGGTCTTTGAGTCAACCATCTTGAAATCAAGGTATTTGCCAACAACAAACTTCTTTGAACCGGCATCCTCGATTTTGTACTTTCGCTCCAAAGTGTCCCATAACTCTTTGGCCGTATCCACAAGACAAGACACACCGTATAGATTATCATCCAGCCCATTCATGATGTAATTCCTACACAAGAAATTACCATGATCCCATGCCTCTTTGGCAATCCTTCTTTGATGGTCGGGATCATCGCTTGGTATAGCAGGGGATCCTCTTTTAGGAACTTCTGCATCGAGGGTGGTCAAGTAAAACAAAGCATCTTTGCTGCCATCTCTTGAAGTCCGCCCCAGTGAACTTGGATGGTTTCTCACCATGTGCCGGGTGAGTCGGAGCAGTAGCAGGAGCAGGTGCAACATTTTGATTAGTTGCATCTCGGGTCGGGTCGGGAGTATCCCCAGAAGACTGGGAGGTATCGGTTTCGTTTGCCATCTCTTAAGAAACGTAAAATACTTCTTACGATTGTTAGGAAATTTAACAGAAAATGTAACGGCTTCTTAAAAGATAACAGAAAACTAACGAACAGAATAACAAACTGAAATTAAGTCGAGGCTTGTGTTTGACACAATCTCCGTAAGAAGTATTGCCCCGCACTGGTGCTGACGGTATTCTGACAATCTCCTCGTAAGATGCAACGACTTTACAATCATTAGTAGAAGCACTTCAAACTAACGACTTCGGCGAACAAACTAATTGTTTGGAACTTCTGGACTTGAAAGGAATATTTATGCTTCAATATGCTTTCTCGCTTAATTGCTATTGAATGCTAACTCACTGAATGATGGAATGAATGAAATGACAAACTGCAGGGGACTATATATAGATAATGAAGAGTTGGGGTGCCTTTTGGGAATAGGCATTATTGGCACCTGGTGGATTCTGGCCGTTAGATCTGATCTTGATGGAGGGTGGAGATCTGCTGGATCTTCCAGCACCTATTCGAACTGGTTCCTTTGAACCATTCCAACCCTTCCATCCTTGACCTGGTTCATTGAACCCAGCTTGCACCCTTTGGCATAGACCAGATCCAAGACCCATGGTCCGACCCAGTCCTGAACCGGCCCAAACCGTTGCATCGCCCCAGCCCAATCCGAATGGGCCTAGGCCCAACCGCACCATGCACTGTACCGCCCCAGTCTAGTCCGAGCCAAGCTGAATCGAACTACTGCACCCGAGCCACAAACCTTGATTGATTTGCTAAAAATCAAAGGCTCCAATAGCTCCTAGCAACGATGCGCACGTGCGAAGTGCAAAGTGCGCCCTAAACCGCCCATTCCGCCCTTCGCGCGCTTCGCGGGTGTGGTCCAAATTGAGCTAGTATAAAACTGGCACAATTGGGCTGCACCTTGCATGGTTGGCCCAATGGTCCACCTAGGTTGGCCCAAGGAGGAACAACTTGATGCCTCCTCCTTGTTTGCATCCACTTATAAACTTGCTTTACTTTCTATCTCTAAGCAATGTGGGATAACTCTTTCATATCCCATAAACTCTTCATTTTCCCATTTCAAGTTACAATCTTTAGCCATTAATTTCTCATTCACCCGGAAATGGTTTTGAGTAAATAAATGCATTTTCTTAATCTACAACAAATGTAGATTATAATTTTGTAACTTATTTCATTAATCAATAAATGAAACCTATTTGAAAATTGGGTCAAAACTTGGTCAAACCTTGTTTCTAAAACCCATTTCCAACATTCATAAATTATGGGTCTCACTTGTCATACCCACTAATTTTTCTCTCTCACACATTTAAATAATAGGTCTCACTTGTCTTACCCACTTACTTATTCTCTCTCACAACCATTTTTCACTCAACACTTTTCTTAAATTTTGTGTCAACGCCAAAATGGTGAAACTTGGGACTGGGAAGGAGGGGGGGGGGAGTTTCCTTTACCCACTTAAATATAAATAGTGTTTGGACGGCTATCTCACTTCACATCTTACCCCTTTTAATATTAATAAGGGCACAATTTTTTGGTGAGGAAGTTACTTTGGAACGGAAAAAGTAACATTTATCTTTGCCAAAATCTAGAGAGAAATGCGTTTCTCCGTAATTTATGGAGAAACGGGTTTTTTTCATCGTTCCCGTCGCTCTCTAGATTTCTTTAAGTCTAGACAGACACAACACAACACAGACACAGACACAACGCTCACTCTCTCTCTAATCTCTCTCTAGACGCAATTCCGGCTTCTACCTTCTTCTTCTTCTCCGATCTCTCCCCAAATCGGTGCCCTCCTTCCATCTATTCACCTTCTTCACCAATCTTCTCCGTCTAAAACCCCTTGGTCGGCGACGAGCTCCTTCAATCCGAAGCCTATGACTCCTATGGTGAAATCGGCGGAGGCGTTTCTACCGACGCGTCGCACATGGTTTACGGCTGTCATCTCTCCAACCCGGCCTGTGTCCACGGCCGGTGTGATCCGCCGGCGTTGATTCCGCTTCAAATGAACGACGATTGTTGATAAGCCGGCGATTGTTATCTGAATACGGCGTTTGTTACGATTACTGGTTCTTGGAGGATTCATTGTGTTATGGAAAGTGCTCATTGTGACTGTCGTATTGTCATTCCCATGGGCGTCAAATTGATTTAGTGATTTGTTTTTGGATATCAGTAACCTTTGAAAGGATATCCGTAACCTTTGAAAGGATATCCGTAAATTTATTAAATGTTTCGGATATCATTTTGTAAGTTTCTGGATATCATTTTGTAATTTCTGGATATCATTTTGTAATTTCTGGATATCATTTTGTAAGTTTCTGGATATCATTTTGTAATTTTCTGGATATCATTTTGTAATTTCTGGATATCATTTTCTTATAGGAAGTGCTCATTGTGACTGTCGTATTGCCATTCCTACGTGGGCGTCAAATTGATTTAGTGATTTGTTTCACGGATATCCGTAACCTTTTGAAAGGATATCCAGAACCTTTTGAAAGGATATCCAGAAATTTTATTAAATGTTTCTGGATATCATTTTGTAAGTTTCTGGATATCATTTTGTAAGTTTCTGAATATTCAGAACCTTTGAAACTGATATCCAGAACATTTGGAAAAACACGTTTCTCCATAACTTATGGAGAAACGCGTTTCTCAGCAGACCTACTCTTTATCTTTGGGCTTTTATTTAAAAAGGGCAGAGGAGTACTTTCTCAATTTCAGTTCAAATTGTAAAACTTACCATATTATCTTATTAGTTGTCTTATTAAAAATTGCAAAATTTATTTTAGGTAAGTTTTTAATACTTGATAAATAATAATTACTGGAATTCACTTGTTATACTCACAATAACTAACCATTTATTATTTCATATTTCACTTTTTCTCACATACCTCATTTCTTATATTAACAATACTTACATCTTTATATCTTTTTTTAATTTAATAAATGATGATTTTTTTGCAACTTAAATTAGGATGAAGGGATTATAAATTAGTCCACCAAAATATCATGATTGGATTAATCACATGTAGTCAGTCCACTACTGGTTTTGCATTCTCCTACTCTGTAGGCCCATTTGGGACCATCGAAGAATATTCCACTGTTCAAAGTGTGACTGGCATTTTTTTTTCTGTTCATTTGTTTCTAATTTAATATTGTTTCCATTTCAAAATCAATTTTTTCCTTTTCTTTCAATATAAAGGTACTTTTTGTGAAAAAATAATTTGTTTGAATTAATTATTTTAATAAAAATTTAAAACTTGTTATTGATACCTAATAATAAATTTTAAATATTTATTAAAATAATTTTATAAAAATAAAATTATTATTTAAAATACCTTCTTATTAAATATTATTAAATAAAATGGGTCGGAAAAAGTATATAATAACTAGGTTGGTTGGTCGCTTCTGGGATAACGACATTTCAACACATAACACATATAGGTGCAAATAAGTTGTCAATTTTTTTCAGTATAATATCTCTTTCCTAAACCTGGAGTACTTGTTTTCATAAAGATAATCTCATTTTCTTGCTAACTATAACAAAATTTTAATAAATAATTTTATATTATATATTTACTTTAATAAAAATTAAAAACTGTTATTAATTAATACTTTTAAAATTTTATGTATAACAAGTTTGGTCTATTTGGATAAATAGATTAACATAAAATTATTAGTTAAAGTTTAATACACAACATCATTATATAAATCATCTGATCTGATGCTCACATAATTATCTTATTTTTATGTGTATTTGCAAATTGGTTTCCTATACGACGTACTCCCTCCGTCCCGCCCGAAAAGCCATAAACTTTCATTTTGGGCGTCTCATTTAAAAAGACACTTTCCCAAAAAGGAAAGTTTTTATTACTATTTCATCAACTCATTCTCTCTCCTACTTTACTTTTACACTCACAACATTCTCTTTCCTAACTATTCCTCCCACTCATTCTTTCTCCTATTTAATTTTATACTCACAATATTTAAACTTTTTCTCTTTTCTACATCACTTTCCTTAATTTGCGTGCGAGATCCATTTTATGGCTTTTCGAGCGGAACGGAGGGAGTACTTTTTACTTTTTAGGTGAATTTACCACATACACCGAATTAATTATAGTTGTTCACTCATCAATAAAAGGAATAATTAATTACAGTTTTCTAACGTGTGTCTTTAAGCTATTTAAATAAGGAAAGCAATGCATTTATTAAACTTACATTAAATTACTCATTTTCTTAATTAAACTTACTTAAACATATTCATTTCCATAAGGACAAATTATAAAATAGGGTACGAAATCTACGGAGAGGTACTAATTTGGGCCTGACTTAACTATTTTTAATTAGTTTGGAGCTTTTTTACGATTTACGTCTAAAATACTCGTTAAATGAACACGTACGCTACATTTGAGATTGAGTGAGAATTTTTTCGACATTTCGCGTTCAGGACAAATTACAAAATAGGGTATGAAGTCCACATAGATGTATCAATTTGGGGCCTGACTTTTCAATTTTAGCAATTTAGGATATTACTTGACTAATTTTTGACCAGTTTGGGACTTTTTTACGATTTTCGTCCAAAATCTATGTTAATTGAACACGTGTGCTGCATGTGATATTGAGTGAGGTTTTTTGGTCATTTCGCATTCAAGGCTGGTTGTATAAGGCGCGAAAATGACCACGCTTCCCCCCCCCCAATTGAAACAAAACTAAATCAAATTCTCATATTCAAGTATTCCCAAATAAAATTGGAGATTTTATCATGAAGATCAAGAAAGGAAGATGCAGGTGTGGTGAAATCGAGCAAATGCAAACGTTATGGACTGAAAGTAACCTAGCTCAAAGATTTCTACAATGTACAAAGAAATCAGTAAGTAATTATAATCCCTAATTGCCGCCCTAATTTTTTTGCCCTAATTTATTGGCCGAAAATTTGCAAGCAAATTATGAGTATTTCTCATGGTATGATGATCAAGAGATCTCATGCTATGATGATCAAGAGATGTGCGCAAGATTAAAGGCATAAATACTTGGATTGATCTGAAAGAAAAATAAGAAGTAGTACGAAATTGAAGGATTGAAAAGAATACTAAAGAGGACAAAAATTGGAGGATTGAAATGAATAAAAGACAGACATACCTTGAACACAAAATGATGAAAAGACCCTCATCAATTTCACATGCAATGCACGTATTCATTTAACGGGAATTTAGGACAAAAATCGTCAAAAAGCCCTATACTATTCAAAAATAGTCCAGCCTGATCCTAAATTGCTAAAATTGAAAAGTCAGACCTCAAATTGGTAACTATCCGTGGACTTTAAGCCCTATTTTGTAAATTGTACTGAACGTGAAATGACGAAAAAATCTAACTCAATATAACATTTAGCGCACGTGTTCAATTAACGGGAATTTTGGACGAAAATTGTCAAAAAGCCTCAAACTTGTCAAAAATAGGGAAGTCAGACCCTAAATTGCTAAAACTGAAAAGTCAACCCCAAATTGGTATTTTTCCGTGGACTTCAAGCCTATTTGTAATTTCCCCTTTCCATAATATTAGATTTTTTTATATATATGTAAACTTACATATATATGGATACATATAAATACATTGGTTGGTTGCCTTATATAATTAGATTAATGTATGTCCTTAGAATATGTTAAAAAAACAAATTAATTATAGGTCACTCCTTTGATGAAATAAACAAATGTTGGACTTGTTCAACTTTTATGGCCACCGACTATATCTCTATGAGACTAGCATTTTTTTTTTTATTTTTTTAGCAAATTCGCGGTGCTCGCTCAAGCGGGGTTGGGAGAGGGAACCATTTGCTAGAGCCTTCCCCTGACAATTGCCAAGAGGCTGTCCGCCAAGGTTCGAACCCGTGACCTTATGGTCACCAAAGGAGCAACTTAACCGCTGCGCCAAGGCTAAAAAGCGTGGGGCCTAAAAGGAAAATGGAATGTCCATTGTTAATTTAATTTTTTTTTGATTACCCAGGTTCCCCAGCTTCGCCGGATCAATCCTGGACCACCAGGTACCGGCCCCTCAGTATGCTGACGGAGGTAAAACGCGGGATGTGCCCTATGCAGCCAGGGTGGCAGCACCCCTTATACTCGTGGCCCAAGGGAGCCCTTCTACAAGGCATTTACACTCTTACAACATCAAATGACTGCTCCAGCTGCTCCTGCCTGAAATAGCCCGGATCCGAGAAAGGCTTCGCAGCCCCGGCATCTGGCATCTTTCGCGTTGGCGGCGGTGTCTCGCCGTTTTGTTTTCGCATTTTGTAGAGTCGCCACGCCGTTTTTATTAAGCCCAAAACATTGAAAAAGGGCATCAGTTTAAAGATAATTTTAAACTGTTTTTGTGTGATGAGATTTTGAGTTCGGACGTCAGATGACTCCTCGGGAAGAGAATATTAGAATATTAGAGCTCACCCGAGTTGCCTCGTAAAACGAGTCTTTCGGATACCCCTAATATCCTTTAAATGTTGTGTGTGTGTGTGTGCTTTTAAAAATGCATGCTGTATCGGATGTCTACATCGTATGCTATGTATGGAAATGTATTGAAATAGTAATGGAAGGAAGCCTTACCAATGTTGGTTCGTGTCTGTCTTCCGCTGGGGAATAGTGTTTGAGGTCGGAGTAGCGTTCGGTACGGATCGGGATTGCTTCGGAGATGCCGGTTGTACGCGGACGAGTTTCGGCGTGAGTTGAGGTTGCGAGGCTGCGTTCGGGCGAGAGAGGTTCGGCGTGCGTGGGGATCGTCGGGATCACTCGGGCGAGAGGTTCGGCGTGCGTTGTGGTGGCGGGAGTCACTCGGCGGAGTTTCGCGTGGTTTGGGATCGTCGGTTTGACTCGGAAAGAGTTTCCGGGACACCGTGGAAAGACCAGGCGAGGCCTCGGAATACCACGAGGGGCCTCGAGTACCTCGAGAATGCCTCGGGGCAGCGCGGAGCGTCTCGGGAGCGCTTGGGGAGGCTTCGGAGCACCACGAGGGGGCTCGGAAGGCCTCGGAAGGATCCGAAAGGGGCCGGGAATGCCTCGAGAGGACTTAGAGGGGAGCCAGAAGGCTAAGGGAGGAAGAGAGAAGAGGGAGGTGTCTCTGAAAATGGGAGGGGGAGCCCTCTATTTATAGTAGGAAAAAATTCCAAAGAGGTCCGTACGGACCTCCCCGGTTATCCGAGAATTTTGGTTTTCCTCGATTTGAGGGAATATGTGATGATGGTGAATATTCTGTAATTATGGTGTTCCCTATGCAATAAGGTCCGTACGGACCATCTTGCATGCAAAGAGGTCCGTACGGACCAACTAAGCATGAGGGTAATCATTTTCCCGAAATTTGAGGAAATATTGTGGACTTTAAGAAGATTCGGTAATTATTAAAGCAAAGAGGTCCGTACGGACCATTATTGCTTTTCCAATTTCTGAAAATTCCCGAAAGGTCCTTTTGTCCCTTTTTATCCCGAAAGGCTCCTCCCTTGGTTTGGTTGGGGGTTTAGAGAGGGTTTTGAGTGAGAGGGGTCGTCGAGACCTGTGTTGATAGTCTCAACGGTGCTTCCCGTGTGTTTGAAAGTGGTGTGATCCAGGATTGGGGTACTTGAGAAGCCCCTCGACGACGTCACTTATGAAAGAAGTGGGATCGCCGATAAGATAAGGGTCCTAACTGGATCGCGTCTTTGGGAGATAAAGTGGCCAAGGGAGGTCGGTGTGAGGACGTGGTGGTGTCCTATTGTGTGTGACCGTTTAGGTCGCAGAGTGGACCTGTGTGATAGGATTCCTACGTATCCCTGGCGGGAATCAAGCCTGGTCGTAGTTCGGGTGTGGGGTGAGTGTTTTGTGAATGCGGGCGTGGTGGTGCCCTGAAGTGTTGTGTGACCGTCGAGGTCAATGGTAAGGACGTGGTGGTGTCCTGGGTGACCGCATAGGTCGATGGCTGGACCCTGTGATAGGATTCCTACGTATCCCTGGCGGGAATCAAGCCTGGTCGTAGTTCAGAGGTCGTGAAATTGTGAGTGCATGCGGGCGTGATGGTGCCCTGAAGTGTTGTGTGACCGCCGAGGTCAATGGTAAGGACGTGGTGGTGTCCTAAGATGTGGTGACCGCCGAGGTCAATTGTGAGGACGTGGTGGTGTCCTGGGATGTGGTGACTGCCGAAGTCAATTGTGAGGACGTGGTGGTGTCCTGGGATGGAAATTTTACGATTTTCCTAATCGGGTGGTTTAAGGCCTTCCGGGCCGGAGATAGTTGTGAGGACTTGAATCGTCTTCTGATTGCGGTTGGTGCCACGCTGGAGGACTTTGAATCGTCTTCTGGCGGCGGTTGGTGCCACGCTGGAGGACTTTGAATCGTCTTCTGGCGGCGGTTGATGTTATGCGCGAGGACTTTGAATCGTCTTCTAGCCGCAGTTGGTGCCACGCTGGAGGAATTTGAATCATCTTCTGGCGGCGGTTGGTGCCACGCTGGAGGACTTTGAATCGTCTTCTGGCGGCGGTTGGTGCCACGCTGGAGGACTTTGAATCGTCTTCTGGCGGCGGTTGATGTTATGCGCGAGGACTTTGAATCGTCTTGGCAGCTTGATGTTATGCGCGAGGACTTTGAATCGTCTTCTAGCCGCGATTGATGTTGCGCGAGACTTTGAATCGTCTTCTAGCCGCGATTGTGGAAGGCATAGGTGCCTTATGCTTTGATTGCGAGAGGCGTAGATGCCTTTGTGTTTTTGCATGTTGAGTAGAAGGTTGGACTTACGATGACTTGCCAGGTGCTTGCGTTGCCGTTGAAGTGGGCAAGGATGACGGCGGTGATTGCTTCACCATTTGGCATTTTGGAGGCGCTTCGTGCCTTGGGACTTGTACTTGGAGGTATTGGCTCCTTCTTGTGCTTTTTTTGCCGTTGAGTGGGCAAGGATGATGGTCGGTGCTGGGGATATGCAGTCTTGTATGACTTCCCTTTGACTTGTTGGGGGAGGAGCTCGGGCATACTTTGATGGCCGGTGCTTGCATTGCTGGGGATGCGTGACCTTGTAGGGGCCCTTTCTGCTGAGAAGATGACTTCGGACCTCCTTTGAGGGCCGGTGGTTGAGTTGCCGTTGAGCGTTTGGAGGCGTCTTGTGCCTTGATATTCGTGCTGGGAGGTGTTGGCTCCTTCTTGAATTGCCGTTGAGTGGGCGAGGATCGGGCTTACGCTGACTGCCGGGGATTGAATTGCCGTTGGAGTGGGCGAGGACCGGTCTTACAGCCGGGATTGAATTGCCGTTGAGTGGTGAGAGACCGGTCTTACCGACGGCCGGTGGTTGAATTGCCGTTGAAGTGGGCGAGACCGGTCTTATCTTGACGGCCAGGATTGAATCGCCGTTGGAGCGGGCGAGGGCCGGTCTTACACCGACGGCGGGGGATTGAATTGCCGTTGGAGTGGGCGAGGGACCGGTCTTACACCGACGGCCGGGATTGAATTGCCGTTGGAGTGGGCGAGGACCGGTCCTTACACCGACGGTCGGTGGTTGAATTGACGTTGAAGTGGGCGAGGACCGGTCTTACGGCAGTGGCGGGGATTGAATTGCCGTTGGAGTGGGCGAGACCGGTCTTACAGACGGCCGGATTGAATTGCCGTTGGAGTGGGCGAGACCGGTCTTACACCGACGGCCGGTGGTTGAATTGCCGTTGAAGTGGCGAGGACCGGTCTTACACGACGGCGGCCGGGATTGAATTGCCGTTGGAGTGGGCGAGGACCCAGGACTTACACGACGGCCGGGGATTAATTGCCGTTGGAGTGGGCGAGACCCGGTCTTACACCGACGGCAATGGGGATTGAATTGCCGTTGGAGTGGGTGAGACCGGTCTTACTGGCTGACGCAGCTAGAGTGGTTGAATTGCCGTTGAAGTGGCCAGGACCGGTCTTACACTAACGGCCGGGATTGAATTGCCGTTGGAGTGGGCGAGGACCGATCTTACACTGACGGCCGGTGGTTGAATTGCCGTTGAAGTGGGCGAGGACCAGTCTTACACTGACGGCCGGTGGTTGAATTGCCGTTGAAGTGGGCGAGGCTCGGGCTTACGCTGACTGCCGGTGGTTGAATTGCCGTTGAAGTGGGCGAGGACCGGTCTTACACTGACGGCCGGTGGTTGAATTGCCGTTGAAGTGGGCGAGGACCGGTCTTACACTGACGGCCGGGGATTGAATTGCCGTTGGAGTGGGCGAGGACCGGTCTTACACTGACGGCCGGTGGTTGAATTTGAAGGGTTAGGGACCATTCTGCACTTGGATTTGCTGGAAAAGGCCTTAGGACAGCCAGGGGCAAAGATTATAAGGGCAGGAAAGTAATTTGGCCACCCCTTGCAAAGAGGTCCGTACGGACCAACCTGGCTGCAAAGAGGTCCGTACGGACCAATGTTGAAATTTACAGTTCCCAGGTTTTGACTGGGTTTAAATGCCGAGCCCTTCCCCATTCCTTCTTCTTCCATGCGTGAATCAGAGAGAGAGAAAGAGAGAAAATCCTCCATTGTTAACCAAAATCAACAAATTTTTTTTGAATTGCTTGCCATGGCTGAAGGATCTCGAAGGAGTCGTCGTCAACGCAGTCAAGAGGTGGTCGAGCAACGGATGGAGCTTCAAAGAAATTGGATCTCGTTTGTTCCATCTTCGAAGAACCCGGATGTCTTGTATCCGAATCCGGGGGTGCACAATCGTCGCTCTATGAACGTCGGGGAGGTAAGAAATCCGTTCCGTTTTGATTCCCTGCTCGAATTTTTGAATGCTAGAACTAGGTTTTAGTTTTTCGCATTTTTGAATTTTTTTGTTATTATTTTTTTTTATGCCTTTTGTGAAATTCTTGATGAATTGTTGAAAATGGACATGTAAAAATTGTGGGTATGTGTATTTTGTGCAGAAATGTGTAGATTAGCTCTTATTTGTGAAAATAAAGTGCCTCTCTAATGAAATGCATGCTTTGGTGTTTTGTACCGTATGCTATTTATGTATGTACATTATGAGAAAAATTATCGTGTAGTGATAATTTTTGTGAAAAAATGTGACATGTGCCGTGTTTTGTGACGGGTTTTGTCTGAAAGTGTGTACCGTGTAGGGACGGATTTTTTTTTTTTTGAAAATGTGTTATGCAGTGTGTGCCGTGTTTTTTGGGTGACGGACTTTGTGGGGAAAATATGTGCAATATGTGCCGTGTTTTTGTGACGGGTTATATGTGCCTTTGCCGTGTTGGGACGGACTTTTTTGAAAATGTGTCGTGTAGGGTTTAATCCTTCTTTTGAGAAAATGTGTACAGTGGGTGCCGTGTTTTTGTGACGGACTGCATGGAAAAATTATATGTGAAAATTATGTGCAATGTGTGCCGTGTTTTGTGACGGGATATATGTGAAAAGTATGTGCAATGTGTGCCGTGTTTTGTGACGGGTTATTTTTCATGGCTTTCCGTGTTGGGACGGACTTTTGTGCCTTTTATTTTATATTAAGTACTGTGATTGACGTACCTTTGCTGTGTTTACCTGCAGGATGCGGGGCTTATGGCCGGGAAGGCCAAGAGGATGAAGACTCGGGGATCGCTCAAGGCTGTTGTTGAGCTGTGGCAGCGGATGCCTGATATTTCTGTGGACGGTAGGCCGAGTCCCAGGAGAGTGGTCTACGCTTACGGCTTTAGGGGTGTTCGTTGAGAACCTGGCCGGAGTTTGATACGAGGAAGAACAAGAGCGTCTTCCTTGGCCTTTACAGTGCGGTGGGATACCACCCACACCTTCCATCCGAGCCGGGGAGAGGTGACGGTGACGCCGAAGCCAGACTTTGCTTTGCGACAGGCTTTCCTTCAAAGGAGGGCCGGTACGGTGGAGAGATATGATCTCCGATGTTGTGTTGACCGAGTTGCTGGGCTTTGAGCCTCGTCCTCGCAGGGGCCTGGGCATGCTGTATAGCGATGTGGAGCTGAGGATCACGTCCAGCATTGGGGCCTATGTCCGGGGTACCGGCCAGGTGACGGCGGAGCAGCTGGCGCGCTCCTTTTTGTGGTATGCATTGTCCGAGACTTTGTTCTCGAACCACGCTACTGCGGCTCCCTTTGCTTTGTTGGAGAGCTTGATTGATCTGGATAGAGTTTGTGACATCGCTTGGGGCGAGGCAGGCTTGGCCGAGCTCTACTTTTCCTTGGACCGGTTTAGCCGGGGTGTGGCCAGTTCATTGGCCTGTTTTGACTTCGCTTTGGAGGTATGAGTTTATTGCCGTTTTTGATTTAGCAACTTGTCTTTTCTCCGTTTTCTTTTGCACTGAGCCTTTTCTGTTTTTGTCACAGGTGTGGTTTTATGAGGTTTTTCAGTGTTTCCCGTGGGATAGAGATCCTGGGTCATTCTTTGCGTACCTGCTATCTTTGGGCCGGGCTCGTACGGCGAGGAAGAGGAGGACCAGCGAGGGAAGCTCACCATCGCCTACTGGGGATGTGCGGGAGCGTCTAGGAGAGGGGTAGCCGAGGAGGGTTCGTTTTGTTCCCGTGGGCTCGGTATGAGGGGATGAGTTCGAGGGGGCTCCCGAGGTGACAGCCGCGGAAGATCTTTGCGGGGCACGACCCTGCGACGTCATGTGCACCCGGGGAGCGGGTCTTCGGCAGCATGGCCCCGGTGTGCTTCCCGTGGCTCCGAGGGACCCTCCTTTTGGGATGCTTGATTCACAGGGACATGGATGTGCTTGACTTTGAGAGGTACCTTGGCGGTGTGGGCGCCGAGGAGTTCAACTTGTATGGAGAGGAGTACGCGGCCTTCGGGAGGAGGAAGGCGAGGACGCCGCAGTGCGCGAGGAGAGAGAGGCCGGCCGCGGGCTCCCGGCAGGTTCCGATGCCGGGGCCGAATTTCACGTATGTCCGGGGGACGGATCGAGGAGGAGGGTGTGCATACCCGTTCTGGCGAGGAGCTCCTGCTGCATACCGAGTGGATCCTGACAGATCGGTGAGTGTGCTGACTCTTTTCCATCTTGGCATCTTTTCTGTATTTTTCTCTTTTTGTTGTTGAGTATAGCTGTATTGCTGAGCGTTTCCTTGGCTGCTTGTTGGTGCAGGTCCCGGGGAGAGCCTATGATATGCTGACTCGCCGTTACGTGGCGATGAGGTCGTTTGCGAAGAAGATGGCTTCGAAGATATCTTGCCGGTCTTCGCGACGCGTGCCGGCGTACGAGCCTATGCCTTCGAGGCATTCTGTAGACGTTCCTCCGCCTAGAGCCGAGCCGGAGCCGCAGCAGGAGGGACCTTCGAGGGGGCGGCATAGCATGGATGCCGGGACATCTTCTGGAGCTCCGGGGCAGCAGCCCTTTTATCAGTTCTTCCCTCCTCAGGATGCACAGGGCGAGGGTCCGTCAGAGCCTTCTTTCTTTGATCCTTTCGCCGGATTTGATCCTTCGGATTATTTTGAGTGGCAGCCTCCGGCGGGGGCTCGGTACTCTGATGACGAGGACGTGACGGGCGAGTTCACAGGGATGCCCGACTTCTCTCTGGAGGACCTCGGCGAGGATGATGATGATGCTGAAGAGTCGGATTAGGGTCCATTTGCTTTCCCTCTTTCCATATCTTCTCTTTTTTTTTTTTTAGCAACAGACATTTGATATTCCTGTAATAAAACACTCATATTTGCACGGCAAACAGCATTTTATTTTAAGATGTAATGTCATTTTTGTGATTCCCGGGATTTGTCCTAGAAATGGTTGCTATTATTATTATATTTTTGTGCATGCCACGTGAGCTGAGAGTGCGTTTGTGGGTAGTGTATGTTTGCCGGGAATGGCTTTGGCCAGTGTTTGGGCAGTTTGGAGCAAGGTTTTGCTGAGGACAGTGGTTGTTGTACTGTTTGCTGGGGAAAATGGGTTCTTTTGCAAGGAGGTCCGTACGGACATACTTAGCATGCAAAGAGGTCCGTACGGACCAACCTTGCTTTTGGGAAGGACATAAATGCTTTCCAGTGTCTAGTTCTTCCCCATTTCCCCATTTGTAGCCATTTTCGAGCTTTCTTCCCCATTTTCTCTAGGAACCTCCATTTTTGCCATGGATTCTTCGTACGTCCCTAGAATTTTGCCGAGGCTTTCGCAGGAGAGGCAAGCACACTTCCTTGAGCAGCTGAAAACGTGGATGCGGCGCCGTATGAGGCATCAGAGACGGGCTTTCGAGGTAAGGTTTCGTCTTTGCTCGATTTGGTCTTTTAAGGAGTTGGTTCCTGATTGGGATTTGTTGCGGGCTGCCGCGAAGTTCTGGGACGTTAGGAGGCACGTGTACTGTTTCTCCTACAATGAAATGGTGCCCACTTTTGAGGATTTTCGGGCTTTGATTGGAGGACCGGAGGTGGAGGCCATCTCGCTTCCTTTGATGGGTGGTGCTGCGGTGAGCGTGAAGCTTGCAGGCTTTCTTCGTACTTCGTTGGAAGAAGTGCAGGGCATGATCCTTGATTCGGGTCATATCGACATTTCTGAGCTGCCAGAGCGGTTCATGGTTGATGATGAGAGTGACGTCTCTTGGGATGCATTCGCCTTGTGCACGATAGCGACGCTCTTCATGGTCAGCTCCCTTGGCATTTGTGATGGGGCTTTGCTAGATGTGGTAGGGCACTGCAGAGCTGGAGAGGATATTGTCCCGTTGGTGCTGGGGGAGACTCTTCATGGTATCGACCGTCTGGCGACTGGGGATCGTTTCATGAGAGGGGGAAGCCCCGCTTTGCTCACCTTGTGGCTGCGAGAGAGACTTCAGGCCATGCCCGAGGCTCCGACGTCGTTTAGCCCGTGGTCATTTGCTCAGCGACCTCTTGTGTTGGATATGGATCAGTCCGCCTGGGAGAGATGGATGGCACAGCTTGGTACGCATCAGATCCGCTGGTGGGTTCCGCATTGGGGGATTGAGACTAGGAGGGCCTTGCAGGAAGGGTCCTATGTTGTCAGATTTCCAGGTTTGTCTTGGTCCTCCTTCTATATTCCATCGCTTGTTTCTCGGCAGTTTGGGATGAAGCAGGAGCCTTTGTTGAAATTTGGATGACCTTGCTCTGCGGAGGTAGTTCCTCTTTGTATGGCAGCTTTCAGTGCCTTCTTGCATTTTCTGAGGTATGGAAGTATTCCGCTTTCCCTCATGTGGTACTCCTTAGACGTCGGGGAGCGTCGTATTGACGACTCGCACCTGGCCCGGTATGAGCAGCGTGTTGGGCGGTCCCAAGTGGTCTTGGAGAGCAGGCGTGTAGCGATTCTCGGGACCCGATGCCGTAGTAGCTATTGCTTTAGGAGTGCCGAAGCCTGGTCTCGACCCTTTGGATGTGACGGAGACACTTTGTTTGACTACGAGACTAGAGTTGACCAACTGACAGGGAGAGGTCCACTTTTACAGACTCGCAGGGAGGAGATTCGAGCCGAAGCACGGGCGAATGAAGCCCTGAGAGCTACTGGATTGTTTGACTCTACGGGGAGGACCCCGAGGTCTCTGACCGAGAGACGCAGAGTTGGTTCACGTGGAGCGAAAGAAGACTCGCCGGGACGAGGGAAGAAAGGAAAGAATGGCGAGGGGACAAGCGCAGATGGCGCGGAATGACCTCCTAGGTATCCACTCATTGCATTGCAAACACATTATTAGTTAAATGTATTAAGCTGTCTTTTAGCATGTTGTGAACTTGAGAGTAGACCGTGCTTGAACTCATCAAGAAATGTTGTAACCGTTAGTGATTTGTGATTTACTTTTAAAGCTTTGTCGAGACGCAAGATCTCTTGTTTGCCTTTGCTTTTGTTGTGCACTTTGTCGGCGTCCGTCCTTGGACTTTTCTGTTGCATTTGCGGACTTGAAGCAGTCTGGGCCATGACGGCAATCCCTTTTGCTTAGGCTTTGTGCTTGGCTGAGAGGTTGAGTGATCTCCTGACAAGTCGTTTTGACGGTCTTTTTCGCAGCTTCCTTGCCTCTTGTTGGCGTCGGGCTCTTGACCTCTTTTTTTGTAGCTTCTGCTTGAGCTTCTTTTAAATTTTTTTTTTTTGCGAGCCCTTGCTCGAGCTCTTTTTTTTGTGAGCCCTTGCTCGAGCTCTTTTTTTTTATTATTTTTTTTTTTGAAGCGCGTGAGGCGAAGACAAGCCCCCGGCTTGGAAGCGTACATGAGTCGCCGTTTGATGCTGAGTGACCCTCGGATGTCCTTTGATGTTGCCGCCGTCGTTTGACTTGGTCAAGGTGACTGTTGGGGTGTGTTCTTGAAAAGTGCGTAGCTTGATGGAGGTCTTGATTGACATTCAAACTTTTGACTTTTTTGTGTATTTTTAGACCGGACCAATTAAGGTTGCCTACGTTCCCCTGGACTAGAGGGCTCAGGTCTGCGTAGTTCGACACTACATGGAGTGCCAAGAGATGCACAGTTGTTCTTCTTTAGGCGAAGTATCTGCGAAGTTTGCTTCCGCTGACCGGATTCAAGAAAGGATTGCCGTCTAGGTCCGCCAGCTTCATGGCGCCTCCGGAGAAGATCTTTTGAACCACGAAAGGGCCAATCCATGTGGGTTCCCATTTTCCCATTGGGTTGGTCTCGAGCCCTGGGAGGCTTTTCTTTGAGTACAAGGTCACCTTCCCTGATGTCTCGGGATTTGACTTTCTTGTCGAAAGCTCTAGCCATCCTGCTTTGATAGGCTCGGACGTGTTCCATGGCCTTTAGTCGTCGCTCGTCTAGCAGAGCCAATTCGTCGTGTCGGCTTCGGAGCCATTCAACTTCGTTGATGTCATTTTCCAAAGAACACTCGGAGTGAGGGAATTTCTAGCTCGATGGGAAGGACCGCTTCCATCCCGTATGTCAGTGGCAAATGGGGTTTCTCCCGTGGATGTTACGGCGATGTGCGGTAGCCCCAGAGTGCAAGGTGCAGCTTTTCGGGCCAATCTCGTCCTCGGGTGGTCATTTTCGGATGATCCGTTCGAGGGTTTTGTTTGCTGCTTCCACGGCGCCGTTTGTTTGTGGCCGGTAGGGAGAAGATTTGTGGCGTGTGATCTTGAATTCAGCGTGCAGCCCGTCGAATCCCCTCGAAGTGTGAACCATTGTCTGATATGACCTCATTTGGGATGCCGTATCGGCAGATGATGTTTTCTTTGAGGAAATGCGCGACCTTCTTGGAGGTGAGTACCTTGTAGGACTTGGCTTCGACCCATTTGGTGAAGTAGTCGATGGCTACTAAGATGAACTCGTGACCGTTGCTGCCTGGCGGAGCGATTTTCCCGATGACGTCAATTCCCCAAGTGGCAAATGGCCAAGGTGTAGTCATGCAGTAGAGATCGTGAGGAGGTAGATGATTGAGGTTGGAGAACCGTTGGCACTTGTCGCAGCTTCGGACAAAGTGGATGCAATCTGCCTCCATGGAGATCCAGTAGTAGCCCATCCTGAGAATGATTTGCATCAGGGCTCTGGCGTTCATGTGGGGACCGCAAGCCCCATTGTGGACTTCGTTCATGAACTTGTTTGCTTCTTCTTGGCTGATGCAGCGTAGGAGTGGCCCATGGTAGCGTTTCTTGTATAGCATGTCCCCGAGGATGACGAAGTGAGAGGCAAGACGTTTCAGGGCCATGACGCTCTTGGTTTTGACCCCTCCTGTGTGTGGGTCTCCCTTGTTCATGAAGGTGGCTTCCCCGTTCTTGAGGTATTGGAAGATCTGGTTATACCATGGCTCATTGACGGGCTTAGGTTCTGGTTCGATCTCACAACAGTAGGCAGGAATTTCCTTTCGTCCGACTTTGAAGGGTTTAATTGCTTTTCCTTCAGGGATTTCCACAAGGGAAGCCAAGGTGGCTAAGGCATCTGCAAACCTGTTTCGGTCTCTTGGCAAGTAGTGGAAGGTGACCTCTTCGAATTGTGTGATGAGGTCCTCCATGCAGGCATGGTATTTTTGCAAGCCTGGGTCTATGGTTTTCCACTTGTTGGAGACTTGGTTGATGATCAAGGCTGAGTCCCCATAAACTTCGAGTTTCTGGACATTCCTCTCGAGTGCGGCTTGTAGTCCGGCAGCGCAGGCTTCATATTCGGCGGCGTTGTTGGTTACCTCGAAATTGAGCTTTATAGCAATTGGGGTGTGCTCGTCCTTGGGATCTACCAAGAGCATACCGATGCCGTTTCCCTTTTTGTTGGCCGCTCCGTCGAAGAACAGTTGCCATCGGTTTTCGCCTTCGATTGCGAAGATTCCCTCGTCTGGAAATTGTGGTTCGGGGCCTCGAGCCTCGTCGGTTGGGAAATCAGCCAGTTGTTCAGCCATGGCCCGTCCCTTGATTGACTTTTGGTTTACGTACTTGATGTCAAATTCCGCTAGGAAGAAGGACCATTTGGCGAGCCTCATTGACAGAGATGGTTTGTCGAAGAGGTATTTGACTGGGTCCATTTTGGAAACCAAGTGTACCGTGTGCGACTGCATGTAGTGCCGTAGTTTCCCGACAACCCATACCAGAGCTGCGCAGGTTTTCTCGAGGGCTGAGTAATTGAGTTCGCTGCCTTGAAACTTTCGACTGACGAAGTAGATGGCGTTTTCGACCCGTGACTCCTTCTTTTCTTGACAGAGCATGGCTCCAACTGCGGTGTCGGTCACAATTAGGTATAGCAGCAGTGGCTTTTCCTCGTGGGGAGGACAGAGAATCGGAGGACTCACAAGGTATGCTTTTATTTTCTCAAAGGCATCTTGGCATTCTGAGTTCCATTCGATGTCGGCGTTCTTCTTCATCAGTTTGAAGATTGGCTCGCACATAGAGGTCAATTGGTTGACGGCGGCGATATACCGTAGGGCGGCCCATGAAGCTTTTCACCTGCATGCGAGTTTGCGGTGGTCTCATTTCGATGATAGCCTTGATCTTTTGAGGATCAACCTCGATGCCTCTTTCGGTGACCATGTATCCCAAAACCTTGCCTCGGTTAACCCCAAATGTGCATTTGGCAGGGTTAAGCCTCATTGAGTGTTTTCGGAGGCGATTGAAGAATTTTCTCAGGTCTGTGAGGTGTTGTCCGTCTGATCCCCTTGAGTGGATGATCATGTCATCGACGTACACTTCGATCTCTTTGTGGATCATATCGTGGAAGAGGGCGGTTGCTGCCCGTTGGTAGGTAGCCCCAGCATTCTTTAGTCCGAACGGCATTACTGTGTAGCAGTAGGTTCCCCAGGGGGTTGTGAAAGCTGTTTTTTCTTGGTCTTCTTCGGCCATCTTGATTTGATTGTAGCCGGCAAAACCGTCCACGAAGGACTTGACTTCGAAATTGGCTGTAGTGTCTACCAACATGTCGATGTTGGGTAGTGGAAAATCATCCTTGGGACTTGCTTTGTTGAGATCTCGGAAGTCCACGCAACAGCGTACTTTTCCATTGGCCTTGGTGACCGTGACGATATTGGAGAGCCATGTGGGGTACTCGATCACCCTGATGAAGCCGACGCGGAGCATTTTTTCGATCTCCTCTTTGACTTGTAAAGACCACTCTGGCTTGATTCGGCGTAGCTTTTGCTTGATGGGCTTAGCCTCAGGATTCAAAGGGATCCGGTGCTCTACAATGTTAGGATCTAATCCGGGCATGTCTCGGTAAGACCAAGCGAACACGTCCACGAACTCTTTGAGCAGTGCAGTCAATGCGTCTTGCTCTGTGCCGGTGAAGAAACTTCCGATTTGCGTCTCTTTTGGCTCTTCAGTTCCCAAATTCACTTTGGTTAAAACCTCCTCGTCGACTTGGGCCCGGTTTTTCTCTCGTTTGACAACATGCTTAAAGATGTGCTTAATGTATTGTTCGTTTAATGTGTCTGCTTCTTTATCAAGTGAATCGTTATTAACTGTTTGTGTGTTAGTTAATTTATCAGTTGTTAAAGATGCAATGAGAGGATACTCGGAAAGATCGAAGCATTCATTAAGAGCATACGGGAATACATTATTGGCAATGAGTTCGTAATCTTCTGGCGTGAGGCCATCAGATGACTCGAGAGACTCAAATTCAAAGCTAATGGACTCAGGATGAGTTTTGACACTAGACTCTAGGACTCGAGGGGTCAGACCAAGTTGTTCGATCATGTCCTTTTTGCTGGGTGGGTCGGAGAAGGTGGCCCGATTATTGAAAGTGGCAATGAGCTTGATAGGAGATGGGGCTTGAAGGGTTTTATGTCACCGTTCCCGATCATTTCTATCACAGAGTTATCAAAAACAAAATCGATTAGATCCGGCATCTCGATTTCTTCTTTGAAGAGCAGGTGGAGCAGTGGCTCGTCCCAAGCATCGTCTGCGGAGTCTTTTGCTTTTGTCTTGGGCATTACTAGCTCGAATGCAGACTCGTCCCGCTTGTTGAATACAGGAGTGTTGACAGAGAGTTTTTCGAGTTCTTCTGCCAAAGAGGGAGTTTTTCCGAACCAAAATTCATTGTGAATAGTGGTGGTTGTGGATCCCGGCAGAGGCGGTGTGTCGAGAAATGCTCTTCGGACGGGATTTGGCTTGAGGCCTACGAATCTTGCCAGGTGCTCGTTGGATCTTGTCCATGGTTGTAGGCCGCCTTTGTTTGGCGCCGATCGCCTGTTCCACTTTCTGGATCTTCTTCCAAGTTGCCGGCCTTCTTTGTGAAGTACTTGGTCATGTCGAAGCTGTAAGGACGAAGATCGGAGATTGCGTGCAAGCCTCTTTTGTTATCTGTGGAGCGTTTTCGTGCAGCTCGCTTGTCCTCCGCAATGTGTTCGGGAGTAGGAGAGTATCCCAGGCCGTGCAGGGTATTCTGTTCTTTGATATTGATGATCTGTTGAGTGCCACGATGGCGTTTTCCCAAACCGAGCCCCGGATGTAGTTCATGTGCTTCATCATTTTCATCGGGGAGGGATCTTGTCCCAAATCAAAGGCAGGTCTATGTGGCACACTTGGGCCTTTGGGCTTTCGATTGTGAACCCTGTTAGCATCATGCCATCATCGTCGGGTTTGATCTCTAAGACCGGGACGCCGTTTGTGTCGGTCCTTTCGTCGACTACGCTATCACCGTAGATGATGGTAAGATCTGTTCCTTGGATGAACTTTACGCACTGATGGAGAGTGGATGCCACCCCATTGATCTGGTGTAGCCAAGGGCGTCCCAAAATGGCAGTGAAGGTGATCGGGATGTCGATGACCTGGAAATCCGTCGGGACCATTTGTTTTCCAAACCACAGGTTCAAGGTGGCTATTCCCAAGACTGGGCGGGATGTTGAGTCGTATGCCTTGATTGCCTGAGTTGAGGGCTTTAGATCAGTTGCTTTGATCCCTAGCAAATCCATCATTTTGGCGGGAAGGACGTTCATGGATGATCCCCCATCTACCAAGACCCGAGGGAGACGGTGCTCGTCCCGATTGAAGCTGTTATGTAGAGAGCTCGTTGTGGTCGGCCCCAAATTTTGGAAGGTCGAGCTCTGTGAAGGTGATGATATTGCTGTAATTAACGTTGCCAATCATCTGAACTGCTTCATCAGGTGTCACTGTGATGGGAACCATGGTCTGGGCCAGGCTTTCTTCCAGCTTGAGCTTGTGCGGGTAAGATGAAGTGAGTAAGGACCATAGTGAGATGTTAGCCTGAGTGCGCTTGAGCTGTGTCAAGACAGGATCTTCAGCCTTTGGGTCCAAGATTTCAGCTTCTTTTGCATAGGGCCCCTTTTCAGTTTGTGGCTCAGGTATGGCTGGCCTTTTGTCTGTCCGTGGAGGATTCACTGGGATTTGACCGGAACGTGTCAGAACGTTCACTTCTGGTCCTATGGTTTTGCTTGTCTCTCCTATTTCTGTAGTGGGAGGAGCCTGATTGGCATAAGGCCAGACTGCGCATTTCAATTCGTTCACTGTCATAGCCTTTACTGAAGCATCAATAGTGGCTTTGAGATCTTCCCAAGACAGGGGTTGGATTATCTGGACCTTCGGGCCTTCGGTGGCGGTGCGAAGCTCGTCCCAGCTGATCATGGAGCAGACATTGCCATGGCCTTGTGCAGAGCTAGGCTTGCTGGAGTAGATGACATAGTAGTCAAACTTTCCTGAGGGTTCTCCAAGGGTTCCGACTGTGGGATCACCGGATTCGTACCTCTTTTTCAGTTTTTGTTGAGAAGATAGCTTCTTCTTTCGTCGAGGACGGCCCTCGTTCATTGAATCCTGGAATTCCATTTCCAGACAAGCACTGCAATCGCAGACGTCCCACCAGATGTGTTCGTTGTTCGGCGGTGGTACCGGGACCTCAGGAGGCTGGATGGGCAGGCTTTCCTCTGGAAGGTCTTGTGGTCTTACGTCATAACTGCATGGCTCGTACGAGGGTAACAGGTTGACTTCTGGGAGACAATGAGAGATGTTAGAGGCTGTAGAAGCAGTTATGACTTGGGAAGCCCCAGGTACTTGGGTGGCTAATGTTCTGAAGTGGTGCATGGCACCTTCGATCCAGGCTTGTTGCTCACCTTGACGTTTCTCAATAGCCATGAGGACCTGCCAAACTTCTTCCAATGTTGGGAAATTTCTTGGGGGTAAGGTCCCGTTCTCATCGTTGTTATCTACTGACTTGGCCATGGGAATTGACGGACTGTCCTGGTGACAGAGCTGGGAAGGAGGTAGGACCTTGCTGTTTTGACACTGGGAGACGGGTTCCCGGGTACTCTCGACCACTCTCTGTTAGCTGGAGGGGGTGACGGGCAAGGTTTAGACACAGGAATCGCCTAACGGGATAAAAGGGGGAAAGCTCACGTGGCATGCGGTTTCCGTTTCTTTTATTTTCTGATTTTTTTTTGTTGTTTTAATTTACTTAAAAGTTAAAACATGTTTTCTCAGAATCCTAGGTAGGTTGGAAAAGATTGCTCTTCTTTTTCGCAACTATGCTAGATCCTGGGTCAGTGGAGACCATCTGTGCGGCTATAAGCCCCTCGTTTTGCACCTGTATTTCGACATCCCAGGTGGACACTCTGTGCGAGGGTCCTATAGTGCAAGCGGTTTCCACCGGCCTAAAAGAAAATCGAACCTAAGGACCGAGCCTGTCATGTTCGTTTTGATGCGTTAGCCATGTGAATAGTGAACCGAGCCGGCCACTAAGTCAAGATCAGGTCAAGAGTTTGGCATGACCTCTCTTTACCTTGCTTGCGCAAGGGATCTGTGACGTTAGGCGTTGGCTAGTCATATTGTCATGGCTGACGTATCAAGGCGTGATGACATGGTGTCATGTGAGCATGGATGTATATCCGGGACGGAACATCGTCTGAGTGTAGCTTCGGAAATCAAGATCAGGCCAAGATTTTAGCATGACCTTTCATCGCTTTACTTGCGCAAGGGATCTTGAGTTCCGAGCCTTGACTCGGAAAATGGCCGGCATGGTATATGTATCCAGGCTGTATGACACGGACTGGGTAAAAACCAACCGAGTCTGGACAGAGTGTGACTCAAGACTCAAACGTGCAGGGTTGACGCTTGGCTAGGATGGGATGTTTGGAATGATCCCGTGCGCGTCCAAGAGGCCTAGGAAGACCAAACGGACTGCAACTGAGACCACTCCGGGTTGAGGGTTGTAGTGTGCAGTGTATCCGAGGCAGCAGTGCGCGTAGCGTGCGGTGTAACCGAGGCAGCAGTGTGAGTAGAGTGCGGTGTAACCGAGGCAGCAGTGCGCGTAGTGTGCGGTCTCTAAAATTCTTTTTCTGAGTAAAACAGAAGTTTTTTTTTTTTTTTGAAGAATTTTAAATGTATGCACAGATGTATATTGATGCATTTTTTTGTATTTTTATTTTTTTTTTGTAAAATAAAAACGAAGCACGTGCACACACACACAACAGTTAAAGAAAGGGGTAAAAATGAAAGTTTGACCCTCATCATCGTTTTAAAAATCTTTTGTTTTGTTTAAAAAGATTTTAAAACAAAAAGTTCCCAGCGGAGTCGCCAACTGAAATAGCCCGGATCCGAGAAAGGTTTCGCAGCCCCGGCATCTGGCATCTTTCGCGTTGGCGGCGGTGTCTCGCCGTTTTGTTTTCGCATTTTGTAGAGTCGCCACGCCGTTTTTATTAAGCCCAAAACATTGAAAAAGGGCATCAGTTTAAAGATAATTTTAAACTGTTTTTGTGTGATGAGATTTTGAGTTCGGAGGTCAGATGACTCCTCGGGAAGAGAATATTAGAATATTAGAGCTCACCCGAGTCGCCTCGTAAAACGAGTCTTTCGGATACCCCTAATATCCTTTAAATGTTGTGTGTGTGTGTGTGTGCTTTTAAAAATGCATGCTGTATCGGATGTCTACATTGTATGCTATGTATGGAAATGTATTGAAATAGTAATGGAAGGAAGCCTTACCAATGTTGGTTCGTGTCTGTCTTCCGCTGGGGAATAGTGTTTGAGGTCGGAGTAGCGTTCCGGTACGGATCGGGATTGCTTCGGGAGATGCCGGTTGTCTGCGGACAGAGTTTCGGCGTGAGTTGAGGTTGCAGGCTGCGTTCGGGCAGAGGTTCGGCGTGCGTGGGGATCGTCGGGATCACTCGGGCAGAGGTTCGGCGTGCGTTGTGGTGGCAGGAGTCACTCGGGCAGAGTTTTGGCGTGGTTTGGGATCGTCGGTTTGACTCGGAAAGAGCCGGGACACCGTGGAAAGACTGTGCAAGGCCTCGGAGTACCACGAGGGGCCTCAGAGTACCTCGAGAGTGCCTCGGGGCAGCGCGGGAGCGTCTCGGGAGCGCTCGGGGAGGCTTCGGAGCACCACGAGGGGGCTCGAAAGGCCTCGGAAGGATCCGAAAGGGGCCGGGAATGCCTCGAGAGGACTTAGAGGGGAGCCAGAAGGCTAAGGGAGGAAGAGAGAAGAGGGAGGTGTCTCTGAAAATGGGAGGGGGAGCCCTCTATTTATAGTAGGAAAAAATTGCAAAGAGGTCCGTACGGACCTCCCTGGTTATCCAGAATTTTGGTTTTCCTCGATTTGAGGGAATATGTGATGATGGTGAATATTCTGTAATTATGGTGTTCCCTATGCAATAAGGTCCGTACGGACCATCTTGCATGCAAAGAGGTCCGTACGGACCAACTAAGCATGAGGGTAATCATTTTCCCCGGGATTTGAGGGAATATTGTGGACTTTAAGAAGATTCAGTAATTATTAAAGCAAAGAGGTCCGTACGGACCATTATTGCTTTTCCAATTTCCTGAAAATTCCCGAAAGGTCCTTTTGTCCCTTTTTATCCCAGAAAGGCTCCTCCCTTGGTTTGGTTGGGGGTTTAGAGAGGGTTTTGAGTGAGAGGGGTCGTCGAGACTGTGTTGATGAGTCTGCGGTGCTTCCCGTGTGTTTGAAAGGGTGTGATCCAGATTGGGGTACTTACACTGTCGAGGCAATTACATCACTTTCACAACACCAAATGGCTGCTCCAGTGCTCCTGTCAAGATTTGAACTTTCCACACTGAGATTGCAAACCCAGCAGTATTGCTTCCTTAACTGCACTGATGTGCTCCGGGAGACTCCTAAAAATTCTGAAACCCAAAATAGAAATTAAACCACAAAAATTTCTCTTGGGGAGAATTGAACCGGTGACTTTCCCTTTAAAAGGTCACCATTATACCATTGGGCCAAGGCCCATTAGGTATGTCCATTGTTTTCCCTTATATTTGGGGGATCATCAGAAAAACTTTTTGGATTATCTAGCACACATACTCAAATATGAATTCTTTTGTTTGTTATTCATATATTTCGTTTTCCACTTTTTTATCCAAATTTTTTTTTATTTCTCTTTTATTCTTTTTTTTTATTCAACACTTCATTTCTTATAATCAATTTACACTTTTTTGGTCAATATTTAGCAGTCCCAAATAAATTGTGCAGCTCTAAATAATTATGAAAATAGTCGTATTTCAATTTTATCTTAGTACAATTAACATACTAATACGTTTTTTAATATTAATAAATTAAATATAATGGAGAAAAGGAATGGCGTCAATATTTATTTTTACAAAACGATTCCACTCTACTTTTTCATAATAATAGTGTCATTTAATTATTCAAATATTTTAACAATTTATTCAAATTTTTGTCTCTAATTTAATCTTAATGAGGTTTATTTACTACTATTTCTATCTCAAAATAAATGTTTTCAAAAATTAAATCTGCTTTTTGATCGAAAGTAAAGTTTTTTTTTAAAAAAAAAATTTGGGACGGAAGAAATACTCTATTATCTCTCTGATGATGCCAAAAACATTGGATCAGTCCAAATCAAGTGGTTTGGATATTTCCTGCTGACTTGAATGCCTGAAAAAGATGAACAAAAACGTAAACTAAGACGGGGCTTCACCGGCGAATGCCCTCCGGCGTGAGAGTAAATATTGATATTTTATGAGAACAAATCAATTGACAACAGTTCACAGTCAAATAATGCGTTACCAGAAATTCGTGATTTATGCGTGTATATATAGTTATAGGAGACAATTTTCTGCCTTGGATAGGAAGTTAGAAGAGAATAAGGAGCTGAATCCTACTCAGATCCTAATTCCATGGTGTCCATGTTGGACTAGGATTAGAACTGTGCTCAGGTCGTATGTCGGACAGGTCATGCTCGTCGACGTTGTCATTACATGTTTTGTTGGTCGACATAGTTGTTATGTCGGGCATGAGGGATGACCAAAGGTAAGGAAGCCCTTTCCCTTTGTCATCTCATCATATCTTCGTTGGTGTCAAATGTGGAGGCTGGTCTAGGTCGACTTACCAAGCTTGGCCTTGGTCGACCTAGTCTTGCTCCATGGCCGTCATAGTCATACGACGAGCTTCCTTATGCTTTGGTTGATATAGGGCTATGTCGGGGATGGCACGACGAGAATAGGTAGGGAATCCCATTCCACATGTCGTATTTAGGAGTTATGTATATTTTCCCTTTGGCTTAACGCATTGGTCCTAGCCCGTTTATAGCCCATGGTCGTACTCGACTTACACCGTTCAGTGGCCCCCGACTTTCTAGATCAACTATGTCGAGGAGAAAGTGTATCTCGCCCTCGACTTACGTATACGAAGGATTTTTCTTAAAATACGAGGCGGCTAATCATTTTAATCGGCAGATTTATACATTATTGGGAACGCTTATCATTGACGCGACATTTTCATTGGGAACACGCACCGACATTCAATTTGGGAAGTGGGGGATCGTGCAACTCGTTTTCGTCGACCCGTACCCGATCGGATCTAGGTATAAAAGGCAAAACCCTTTCCATTTTTACTCTTTTATCACCATTGTGTTTGAGAAGGAACTTATAAGGTGCAAATTTCTTGGAGAGCTCTTGCATTTGCGTAATTTTTCAGAGATTTAAGTTTGCGTCTTCTGTTGTTACTCCATTTAACTTCTAAATAAGGCACAATTTCTTCCCTAAATCACTTTTCTTTGCATTTCGAGTTGGGTTTTGTTAAGATTTTAGAAATACACCATTATCACTCCATTGTTACCCGTCAAGCTTTCTTCGTGTGTTCATCATGACAAGCACTTGGATGAGTAACCTAAACGCAGTATACTACTACCATACTCAAAATCTCCATATTTGCAAACGGATTAATGGTCCATGGTTAATGGTGGGTTTTAATGAGATAGGGGAAATTTTGACAAGGTACCAATCATCTAGGACTGACGTGGCGTATCCTAGTCAGTTTAGGATTGACCGTCTTGACCTCAACAGTCCTAACGTGGTGTTGTTTTGAGGATGGACTGAAGTCCTTGACCACATCAATCTCTATTATTTGAAGCTGGGCACCTGGATCGTCCACGGTTAGGTGAGGACCCTTCCTCGACTTTAACGGGTGAGATGGGGAGGAGTACCTCTTCGTCCTCGTCATTGTCATTGTCTTTGTCCGATGGGCGATCCCACTGTTTCTTCTGCAAATATGTCTGAGAGGAGAGAATAAACCGTTGCCCGTACCCAAGTTGGTCCCTCTGCATCGGGGAGGATTGTTGATGCATTTGATGAGGGGGCACGTACTGGTGCTCGTCATAGTGGTCGTGGCCGGTCTCAGAAGGGGAGATCGAGCATGCTTGTGAGTATGCCAATCCAATTCACGACCCTTTACAGGTGCCTTTTAATATAATAAAATTGCACTAAGGGGCGTTTTGATAAATTCCCGGTCCATTTCGAGACTTCCGGAACTTTTTATAAGTTTCTCGCGAAGGAAGTACTTTTAAGTATTTTTTCCCATGCAAAAAGACCTATAGGGAATTAATTGTTTTGGACCTGTTGGGAATTAATTCAGAATGTTCCAGAACCAGTTGCTTGGCGCTGAAAACGGTTAAGTGGCTTGTCCAGTCGTGGGACGGAACGAGCCACGAAAAACACAAGCGTTACGTCGTGCGACACAACTGGCCCTCATCAGCAGCTTATAAATTGGACCCTTCCCCTCTCATTTCTGGATCCCTTTTTCAGCTCCCTACTGCCACTCTGCCAAATTTACGCCAGAAGCCAGTCTCTCTCCTCATACACACACAAACACACACCAATTCCCTTCAATTCTCTCATCTCTCATACACAATTCACCCATTTCCTCATATACTTTCCTCACACACATTGAAGACCACAATTCTTCCTCAGATCTGAGATCCAAATCTCATTCCAGCAGCTGAATTGAAGGTCTCTACACCTACCTTGGTGTAGAGATTGTGGATCTACAAGGGTGACAACTCTCTCCCTCCTCTCTCTTATATCTTGCTATTTTGCTTAGTTCATTGCAATTTCTATTCATCCACTTGATAATTAAGCTCCATCTGCTTTAATTATCAAGTGGCAATCGCCATCTCTCTGTTTAATCTCATTGTTCCATAATTACTTCATGTTCATGGTTTAATTGGATCATAATTGTGGCTTGTTCATCAAGGGAGTGTGGATCCCTCCATATCCACACCCCCTTGGTCAATTCCTTGTTGATTCATTATTTTCTGAGTTGATTTGGTGTTTTAATTGGATCTGGATCGATCTCAGCTCATTCTGTGCTTAATTCTGTAAGGCTCCTGCATATGACAACTTATGTCACGCGACACAACCTGCCAAGCAGATCCTGTGTCACGCGACGCAAGTTATTATTCTGCAGAAGTCATTTTCCAATTGTAACCTGTTCTCAGCAATGTAATTGGGATGTGGCCTCCCTTACCAAATGGTTCACAAGTTGTAGTTCTCTCATGTTGATCAATAAAGCAAAGCATCAATATGCATTTCATTACATATTTTGTCTCACACAATTTGCACACACTTATTGAATGATTTTGGATGTTGAATATAGAAAGACTCGTTTACGAATGAGGCGTGTTGGGTGAACTCTCAGTTCTTCCCAACACGTAATCTGACCCTCGAACCCATTTTCTCTTTTCAAGAAGGTTTTCAATGTTTCCTTTAAAACGGCGTGGCGACTCCCATTTTTCTATAAAATTTTTCGGCGAGCATACATTCAACGCCTAGGGGTAGGAAAGTTAAGGCTGGTGATCCAATGATCCAGGATTTGCACCAAAATTATGGGGTGTCCAAGGATGAGTATCGTCTTACTTATGTACCCGCCATGCCATCGCACAACAAGGATGGCGATTTCTTTTACAATTTAAACCAAGTATCCTTTTTCTACAAGCAGTTCCAGCTTGGTCTTCGACATCCCTTGGACCCTTTTATTTGTGAGTTCCTGGAGGACATGAATGTTGTCCCGTCCATAATTGGAGACATATTTGTGAAGTATTTGACTAGCTTCATAGTCTTGTGTCGTAGTCTAGATTTTGAGCCATGCTAGTCGGCTTTCCACAAAAAAAGTTCTAGTTAGTTATAAAGAAGATAACCACGTGATAGTGGTGAGGAGTGACCCCTACCGACCCAAGCTTATCTACCCTATGTTGAGCAAGGTATCTGGCTGGAATATCCATGTGATAAGGGTTAAGAGCAAGCAAGGATGGGAGTTTGCCGCTCCTACTAGGTTTCCATATGTGCCGAATGACGTGTGGAGACCAGAGTGGAGTGACCAGTTGGTGGAGAGATTGGAGAGATTTGCTGAGGTGGGGACCCTCCGTTGGTCAAGCTTGGAAGCCGACCACCGCTACTATGTCCAGGCGAGCATCATGCCAGACCCCCTTGATGACTTATGCCCCTAGTTCCCGTTACAAGGGGGAACTATAATCTAGATTGGAGGGTGCTTCCCAGTCTTGTCTTCCATTCTCAATGTGACATTTGTCGTTTGTACAAAGACAAGTGTTTAGCTGAGGATGCCGTCATTGGCTGTAATTTTCTTGCTCTTATGTTAAACTTTTATAATATGCTTCATGCTCGTCGTATTGACTTTGCTATTTCTTTTCTTGCAGACCTCACCCCCGAGAAAATCAAAAAGATGGAGGAGGAGATTTTGGACACCCAAGAACTCATGAAGTTAAAGAGGAGGACATCTAAGTCCTCAGGGAGGAGCAAGCGTTGGGTAGATTCTGTTGTTCATCAAGTTGTACTTTCTACTAAGTAGGCTGGAGCTCTACCTCTTAAAACGGTCAGGGAATAGCAGCCTAGAGTTAAAACAAACGATCACCTCCCGGTCAGTTAAACTTTCCTAGACCTGGTCGGCCAAATCCTTGAACCGGTTGTAATAACTAAGAGTGGATTCATTTTTACCTTGCTCTATGTTAGCCAAGTCTGTCAACCTCTTTTTTCGCTTGCATGTGGTTGCAAAATGATTGAGGAACTTTCTCCTCATTACTCTCCAACTGTCAATGCTCCCCTTCTTCTGTTCGAGGAACCATGATAGGGTTGTCCCAGCAAAAGTACTATCGAAAGCCTTGCGGAGTATGTCTCGGCCTTGGACAGAAGTGTCATGGTTGACTAAAATTCTTGCACATGATCTCGTACATCTGTGGTTACTCCATACTTTTCAAAGTTGGGGATTTGATAGCTGGGTTAGGAGGTTGGTCAATGATTCACTGGGAGAAGGGAGGGGTGGCACTAGTATCCTTGTCCTCTACTTCCTTCTTCCCCATCTCCATTTCATCAATTTCTTCTTCAGGAGGAGGAGTTCCCTCGCATCTATCCATATGCTGTAATGGGAACTGCGATGGGTTCTTTCCTTATCCCCTCAGCCATTAACCCGAATTTGCTCTGGTCGCCTTATGTGGCTAACATGATTATCTCCATGTCCAGATGGTGCCCTACAATTTCGCGAACTTGGCTACCTGGAATGACGAGGAGGAGTTCTGTTTCTCCTAGGATTAATCTCTTATGTCAAGGAAGAGGGTCTCAAAGAGGAGGAGCCTTTTGTCTTGCATGACTAAGCCTTGCTCTCAAATCAGCTGAATTGACCTCCAGGTCTCTTTGATGATTCAAGTTATCTCTTAGATCTCCTCCTCGACGGGCACTCCCATATCCTGGAGCCCTATCATGAGGCCTAATGTCTTGGACGGCCAACTGTTTGGATTTACCAGCAGCGTCGCGTCGTGGGGGATTTTGGTCAGGGGGACGGTTTTCCCTAGCTATTCGTGTGACTACGTCGTCTATCAGCGCGACTTTCCCCTCCATGAGAAGCTCCAGTTCTAGTGGGCCAGATGAATTCGGCCAATGAATGATCTGGATTTAGTTCTAGAAAGGCATTTTGTGTTTCATAGATGGGCTGCAGAGTGTCCATCTGACGGTGCAGCAGAGTTCTGCGATCCGAAGACGGAATAGATGGGCCTGCACCCCTTAGGTTGGGTTTCGCCTAGCCTGGCTGGCTGTGGTTCGGCCTCCTCATCGTTGATGGCGGTTATGGTCCAAAGCAGTTTCCACCACATGATAGACATGCTAAAAATACTTGAGAACCCAGAGAACCGATGGGTAAAATCAGGAATCGAAATTCGCTAGAACCGGAACTGTGGAAGAACCGAAAAATGTGGGAACCGTAACCAGCGGTTCCACGGTTCGAATACGGGTCCACCATTTTTAGAATCGGGAACTGATAACCGTTAACCGTGAACCTCGTGACTTTGGAACCATGTACCAATTAGTGGCGGTGGTTGGAACCGTGAACCGGGAACCGAAATTATATGGTTCGATTACGTTTCCCCCTTCCACAGAACCGGAAATCGGCAGTTCAGAAATGGGAACCGTACCCGGATGAGCACACATGCTGCCCAGTGGACCGTAGATTCATTCCCAGTGGCGGTGGTGGTGGCAGTCCTCTGTTAAGAGGTGGAGGAGGTGGAAGATGACCACCATTCACCCGAGGAATTGTTGTTCCTGCGTTGCCAATATTTTCCTCCATGGTCTGATTTTTCGGATCTGGCGTTAAACTGGCAGTATGTCCGTCTTCCATCAAACTTGTGGAAGTAAAATTTCGGCTATTCAAGGGTGATCATTTCCTGTCAATGTAACCAAACTGATCCCAAAAACATCGGATTAGCCCAAATCCAATGGTTGTGACATTTCCTGGTGACTTGAATAGCGTGAAAACGATGAACAAACAAGTAAACTAAGTCGGTGCTTCACCGGCGAATGCACTTCGGCATGAGAGTAAATATTTTTATTTTATAAGAGCAAATCAATTGACAATAGTTCAGAGTCAAAAAATGCGTTATCAGAAATTCGTGATTTATGCGTGTATATATAGTTGTAGGAGATAGTTTCCTGACATGGATAGAAAGTTAGAAAAGAATAAGGACTCAAATCCTACTTATATCCTAATTTCATGGTTTACATGTTGGACTAGGATTATAATTGTGCTCAGTACGTTTGTCAGGCAAGACATGCTCGTCGACATAGTCATTCATGTTTGTTGGTCGACATAGTTGTTATGTCGGGCATGAGGGATGACCAAAGGTAGGGAGCCCTTTCCCTTTGTCATCTCATCATATCTTCGTTGGTGTCAAATGTGGAGGCCTGGTCTAGGTCGACTCAGCAGGCTTGGGCTTGGTCGACCTAATCTTGCTCCATGGTCATCATAGTTATATGACGGACTTCCTTATGCCTTGGTAGACATAGGGCTATGTCGGGAATGATACAACGAGAATAGGTAAGAAAGTCCATTACTTATGCCGTATTTAAAAGTTAAGTATATTTTTTATTGGGATTAACTAATTGAGTGTTTCCCGTTTTATGGCCCAATGTTGATGCTACACAAAAAAAAGTGTTGCACAGGAGCTGAACCCACAACTGCAATGGAGGATACTCCGGCTGGTCTTCCTTGGAATGGTCAACTTCGTCCCCTACACACAAGTAAATAAAGTGAACTAAACCGGGGGTGGCTCCGGTAAAACCCCTTCGGCATGAGAATAAGTGGACGGTGGCTGAATAACTATGGAACTAAGAGAGAGAAAGAGTTTAGAGAGAGTGAGAGAGACTTACAACTAGTGTTTCCTCTCATGCTTTTATACTACCATGTAACCATGTGCCTTGCACATGGGGGACACGTGTCAATCATCCATGACATCAAGACAACCACCCCAAAGTTAGTGGGAAATCACTGTTCACCCCGTCACATCACCATACTCTGACAAGAGTAGTGGGTGTACACGTGGCAGCACCATAATCACTTATCAATCACCAGTCTTGATTGTCGCCAGGCGACAACCCTACTAAAGGACCATGCTAGTATTGTCGCCTAGTCCGACCCCTATACTTGTCGCCTAATGTCATACTCATCATGTCACTTCCTGCCACGACACTTCCCGCATAATGCTCATTCTCGCACTTCAACTTACTCTTGGTGCCAACTATAATTCTCGCCAGTTAAGGAGGGGTTCCTTTGTCATCCATTCTATATTCCTTTGCCACCCTTAACATATATGGTCCATTCTGGCCCACTAGACCCACTAGACCTTCTAGGCCCACTAGGCCCAAACCTATATTTCACAATCACATCAGTAGCCCCCAATTTCGAGAACAGGATCATTCATGTTCCAGGCGAGAAATTTAAACTACTCGTCACTTCCCGAATACATACATCCATTTCGCAAGATGTCATGTAATGATGACACCTGTAAGCCACGTGTCACGCCCAGAAGCCTTTCAACTGTTTGACGGCTATGATGGGACATATGAAAAGACACTTTGAAATTTGAAATCATTAAATGGGGGGAAATTAAAATTTTGGGGGCCAATTAATTTTAACTATTCCCAAGAAACCCTTTGATATTCCCCTAATATAAATACCTTCCCCCTACCTTTACACTTTTTTCGTTTCCCTTAACCTGAGAGCCTCCTTGCGATTTCCGGCCACCTTCGAACCTTCTCCGGCGACCCCGTTTCCTGCTATTCCAGTTACTTTTCGTTTAAATCTTCCCTAAATCATTACTCTCCTTTGAGTTCCGATCACAAACATTCATTTACTTGCCTGATCACTCACCTAATAATCCTGGAAACCAACCCCTTTGGCCGTACGTTGAACATTCCTGCCAACCTTCAACCACTGCTCGACTTTCTCAACGATCCTTTCTATTTTCCAGGTAATCAATTTAATCTTTAATTTCTTTACTTTCCTTCCAATTCTTGTTTGTCGCCTAATGGCCAGATATATGAACTGTGCTAGGCAAATTAGGTATGGTCAGTGTCAGAAATCTGGGGGTGTATACTACTTAACTAGGGGCATTTGGGCGAGAATCCCACGAGATGACTTAGTCAACTGTTTAAGTGTTCATAGGGTAGACCCCACCATTATTTCCGCCATTGAAGTTAGGGGTAGATGCTTTCTCCACTCCTCAGCCCCCATGTCTAAAAAGTTTTTTGATTCTCGCGAACTTTGCGACCATCTTTGCAGCTTTTATGGCCCCCCCATTGATTCTGACATTGATTTTCCCGCCGCGAGATCTTTAGCTAATAGGAATCGTTATAAACAAGTTCTCTCATCTTCTGATTCAGGTGAGATGTCCAACTCTGGAGCCCCCGGCACTTCAAATTCAACTGGAGGGAACCCCAACTTAGCAAATAACACTTCAACCTCGACTGCAGCGGGAACTAATTCTTCCCAAAACCCTCACATAACTCCTTACCATACCAAATACAACATTGACCATCTAAATTATCAAATTGCTAATTATGGTGGCGAGATGTCCCTTTCTGTCGTTAGGCATAGGCAGGACGGCATCGTTGTGTTCTCGTCCCAACTTGAGGCAGGACTTAAGATTCCTGTGGACCCATTCATTTCGCTTGTCCTCTTCAAAGCTCAAGCGGCAATAGATGAGCTTCACCCTAACGCCATTAGGGTATTGACCTGTTTCATCACCATTTGTCGCGCCCTTAGGCGAGAACCCACCACTCACCTTCTCATGGACCTCTTCACTGGCTACCAGCAAAAAGACAAGCAGGCCAACGAGCTCCGAATGTCGCTTCAATACAAAAAACCGAAAATCATAACTCCTCTTCCCTCCAAAGTCCATAATTGGCAAAATGACCCCCTCTTTATAATTTCTCGCATTGGATGGGCCCTTCCCACAGAATTGCAAGGAACCCATCCTAAAGTTGATAAAAAATGGTCCTTGGATGAGGATGAGAAGCGTTTAAAAAGAAAAATGCTCCAACTTCTCGCTGACGCCAGCACCGCTGATCCCTCGCCTGCTTTATTTTCATGCCAACAAATACTCGCTGACCATTCCCCCCTAAGCCAAGTAGGGCTTTCATATGACTTCCCGCCTACGCCTCCGCGCGTAGCCGTAAATCACACTGAATCTTGGCCTGGACGGGAACTTCACACAGGCGCCAAGTTTAGTTCGGAGTGCACGATC
Organism: Adenophora triphylla var. japonica; assembly: GCA_022495995.1. Lineage (NCBI taxonomy): Eukaryota > Viridiplantae > Streptophyta > Magnoliopsida > Asterales > Campanulaceae > Adenophora > Adenophora triphylla. The sequence continues at coordinate 13,398 of JAFEMH010006211.1, read as the reverse complement.
TACGGGTATGGCCAGAATGTGTGTCTTGCCATGCGGAGAGTACAATGTATGGTTCCCGCAATTTCTTTCTTTCTTTTATTTGAAACTCAACTTTTTATTGTCGCTAACATTCTTCCTTGTTCTCGCAGTGTACCGAACCATGAACATGAACCAAAAGAGATTGGCCCAAGGGACTTCGGAACAACAGGCCAAGCGTCTGGCCTGGGCCAGGAATGCAAGCCTCATGGCCCAACCCACTGATCTCGCCATTCCCATCGCACCAACTGGTGTTGAGGAGAGGACCCCCACTACTGAAGGTTCTCGCAAGAGAACTCCATCTTCCGCTCCCCGCCAATAAAAACATCCACGCACCTCCGCCTCTGCCCCACCTCAAGGGGCCCAACCTGAGGCCCTAAATTTGGAGGACGAAGAGGAAGAAAATGAGCCCCAAAATGATGCTGAGGCTGAAGCTCCTCTTGAGGATCAGGAGGCCGAGAATGATGGGGTTCAAACAGAGAATCCCGTGGGAACTAATATCCCGCCCCCATCTTCTCCAGTCAATGAACCTGGCCCCACATGAAATTACCCGGGATTTTCGCGCGGTGCGAAAAGGCGGTTGTCTTTCGCGGAGGGTTGGTGTCTGAGACCTCGCTTTCGGGAAGGAGAGGAGTCGCCTCGCGGTTTTTGTATTTTGAGCCCAAACGTTGAGAAACGACTATTGGTTGAAAATGGTATCGTTTTTATTGGTAGTAAATACTTAGGAAAAGGCTTTGAAAACGGGATGCCATTTTTATTGGTAGCAAAAACGAGTAAAAAGCTTTTTAGTACCAGAGATTGTTAGGTTCGGAGGTCACGTTACATTTCGGGAAGAGTATATTGAGATCACCCGAAATGCCTCGTATGACGAGTCTTTCTACCTTTCTCGAAAATGTGTGCGTGCGTGTGTGTTTGCATTTTGAAAATGGGGGCTTGAATGACAAGCTTAATCTTGGTTTGAATGTCAAACGTTGATTACGGGATTTTGTTTGAAAAGGCGAGCGCTTGAATGACAAACGTCGTTTTTGGAAGTTTTAGGAAAAGTGGCGCGAATGCTGATTTTAACTGTTTGTCATAAGTGTCAAATGTTGACTTTTAAGAAAAGAGCGTTTGAATGTCAAACGTCGGATTTTGAGTTTGAAGATGAGCATTTGGATGCCAAACGTCATTTCACGCGTTTTGAAAGAGAGTTCGAATGTCGAACTCCGATTTTGAACCGGGCGTGTCATTGTTAGCATTTTTACGGGAAAAAGGCATTAAATGATTTGAGTGTCAAATGGGGGCTTTTAAGTTTGAAGATGAGCGTTTGGATGCCAAACGTCATTTCGCGCGTTTTGAAAGAGAGTTCGAATGTCGAACTCCGATTTTGAACCGGGCATTACATTGTTAGCATTTTTACGGGAAAAAGGCATTAAATGATATGCGATCAACGAATCGGGTTGCGACTCGGACTTTGATAAGTAAATACTATCACGATCCAAATGGCTCGGACTTGTAAATGACAGTATTTAAAGTGCGATATCGACTGAATCAAATGACCCGAAATTTTAAAGTACGATCGACGAGCCAAACATCTCGAAATTGTAAAGTTGCGTGAAAGTAAATGACGTTTGACGAATCAAACGATCCGGAATTTGTAAATGACAAGAAAGTAAATGACGTTCGACGGATCGAACGATCCAGAATTTGTAAATGACATAAAAGTAACGGAACGGGGCCGAAACGCCTTTTTAACCCGAGATTACTTCTCTTACGTGAAGAGAAGAGGATCAGTGACTAAAACGTATCGGACCCCGTTAGACGATGACGTCTACATTTCAACAATGTCGTCTGAAACGGTTCTAGCGACTGGCGCGTAAACTGAGACGGAACGAGAGTTTAGAGAGAGAGGGAGCTACCTATGGCTAGGGTCGGCTCCTTTGGCTCGGGGGACATATACGGGATACGGAAAAGTGTTTGGAATGGTGTTTCGAGGTGGCGGGGGTCGTATTTGATCGAAATACGGAGTTTTCACGCGAATCGAGGCAAAACGGGGGCTCGAGAAAGGTGAAAACCAGTTTGGGCCGTGGCTTTGGGAGAAAAGGGAGTAATTTTTGTTGTTGTTTATGGCTTTGACAACCTCTGTATTTATAGGTAAAATTTCAGGATGAGTCCGGACGGACTGAGGGTGAAAACCAGGGGGTTTTGTGAAACTTTGGAAATTGGAGGGACTTGCTGGCAATTCTGGATTGTCTGCAAAAGAGTCCAGCCGGACTTAGATTGCATACCAGGGGTATTTTAGTCTTTTCACACTTATTTTTGATTGATGTTGCCGAGGGAGCTGTGGCATGCATGCCAAGTGTCCCTGTGACTCACCAGGTTACGGGATTTCATGCCATTATCCCTGGTTTTGTCCGTTTTTAAAATAACAATTCGGAAAATGTCCGAAATGCCCCCAGAAAGTGCCGGAATGTGGGTTTTTCAGGGAAAGTTGTACTTTTACGTGCGACGACGTGTGTTGAGTACGCTTCGACGTCGGGATGCACGGGGCAGTCCCGAGACGTCTCGTTGGCTTGGCAACGGGGAGCTTAACGGGTTCCGGTTAACCTGGAGCGGGCCAGTTAACGGATTCCGGTTAACTTCTAACGGATTTTGACGATCCAGATTTGGGTACTTACAGTTAGTCCCTCAGCGACGTCACTTCCGAAGGAGGTGGGGTCGTTGAAAAAAGATAAAGATCCAAATCGGGGGATTCCTTACTTTGAAAGACCTGGGCGGTCAGTTGGCTGGACCTTTAGCGAAAGGATTCCTACGTATCCCGAGCGGGAATCAAGCCGATCGTAGTTCGTAGGTGCAAGGAGCCGCGCGTGGGGACCTTGACCTGAGAGAGACTGTTGTGAGGCGTCTAAAGTGAGACTATTGTGAGGCGTCCCGAACACAGGGATTTCAAACCTTCGAGGGCGTGTGGTGCCTTAGACCGGGTGGGCTGAACATACGAGGCGTGTGGCGCCTCGCACCGGATTTCTTGAACATACGAGGCACGTGCGCCTCGAGGGAGTTTCTTTGGAACATATACGAGGGCGTGTGGCGCCTCGGACGGATTCTTTGGAACATATGAGGGCGTGTGGCGCCTCAAGATCGGAAGTTCTTTGGAACATACGAAGGCGTGTGGCGCCTCGATCGGAGATTCTTGGAACATACGGGCGTGTGGCGCCTCGAGGCCGGATTCTTTGGAACATACGCGGGCGTGTGGCGCCTCAGACCGGCGTTGCGAGGATGAGTTTATCTGAGACGAAGGCGTTCGTGCCTTGAAGTCTTGGACTCATGATGACCGGGTTTATCTGCCGGAGATAGGGTGGCAATGATGGGAATGGTTATGTTAAACGTGCGTTATTAACAACACGGAAGGATTGACGTTCTAACGACGGGGTTAGGAGCGGGATGTGGTCTCGGGAGAGGCCCGACACATTCTGGGGAAAAGCATCGAGGAGTTACAGCGGGGTCGATTAGGGCGAGGGGTTGATTGACGTTTTCTTCTTTAGACGGATAGTCTTAGGATCCTGCTGGGGAGGAGCGTTCGGGCTGACGGTGATGGCCGAAGAGGGATTGTTGTGCGGGCTTACCTTGATGGCCGCTGTAGTGGGACGATCGGGCTTACGACTGGCGGCCGGGGAAGTGAATGTCAGTGAAAACCAATGAGAATTTTGACGTCGGGAGACGGAATTGTGACTTGATTGTCCGAAGACAGGACTGAGCGTTTGAATGTCAAATGTCGTTTTGGGGCTGGAATGAGGGTTTGAATGTCAAACGTCAACTTGGGATGGAAGTGAGCATTTGAATGTCAAACGTCAACTTGAGACGGAAGTGAGCGTTTGAATGTCAAACGTCGACTTGAGATTTAACGTCTGGAGACAAACGTTAGTGAAAATTAACTGGAAATTTAACGTCTGGATTTGACGAAGTTTTCGAGGTGTTTTGAAAGTTTCGGATTTGACGGGGTTTTCGAAATGTTTTGAAAGTTCCGAATTCGACGGAGTTTTCGAAATGTTTTGAAAGTTCCGAATTCGACAGAGTTTTCGAAATGTTTTGAAAGTTCCGGATTCGACGGAGTTTTCGAAATGTTTTGAAAGTTTGGACCGTTAATACTCCAACTGGGATGTAAATATTTTAGGAAAATGGGAACTATATATGTGTTGCATCATTTCGATATGCGTTCGTGCATTCTGTTGATGTCGTTTCTGTTATTAACGTATTCTTGCCGTGTTCACTGCCGAGGAGCGAGGGACAGATTGACGTTCACAACTTGAAGAGTCGGGGAGCCTTCTGAGGTCGAGCACTTTGTAGGAGATATTCCGGACGAGGCTCGGGACGGAGAGGAGAGTCCGGCGATTGGTGATTGACTCCGGTTTGTTGGATTTATCAGCGGTAGCCGCGGTGGATTTGTGACGCGAGGGCGAGGTCCATGTATGTAGCTCTGAGCGGCGAGTGCGGTGGGATACGACCCACACTTTTCATTTCGGGTGGGAGGCGCGTGACTCCCAGCGACTTTGCGGCTATCCTTTGGGTTGCCAACACAGGGCAATACGCTGTAGTGTGGATGGACGGCTATACCACGGGCGGTTGTCGGAGCTGCTTTGGGTTTCGATTTACACGATGCTGGGGGATTAGGTATTCGGTATAGGCCCGATGGAGAATCATCCCCGAGGAGGGTATTATCGCGTATGGGGAGGGTCCCGGAGGATGACCGCTCAGCATCTGGCTCGAGGGTTCATATGGTTCGCGTTGTCAGCGACTCTGTTTCCTACTTCTGACACATCTTGTCATTTCCATCTGCTTGGCTCGTTGACGGATCTGGACGCCGTGAGGGGGTTCGCATGAGGGGAGGCTGGACTGGCCGATCTCTACCATGCCTTTGACGGAGTTCTCGCGGGGAGAGGAGAACACCTTGTGTTGTTTCTCATTTGCTTTGGATGTAAGTTCCGTCTTTTCTCTTCCTTGTATCATTTACGTACTCGTATGTATGTATCTACTTTGTAGGCGACATAACTTTCCATTTGCTTGATAGGTGCACGGTGCTTTGAGGTGTTCGGCGCAGCGGTGGGAGATCAAGGAGGTGTATGCGTCCACATTCCCTGCCATGTTGTCTTGGCGAGGAAGGAGGCGAAAGAAGGCGGTGTCATCGAGAGAGGGTACTCGAGTGACATACGATGGAGGTGTCTGGATTTAAGTAGCCAGAGAGTTCTCAGCGGATCCCGGTGACTTGGTGGAGCCGGATTGATACTTTTGTAGTGCATGCCGGCAGGGGATGTTACACGTCGGCGGAAGCTGCTTGGTGGGACTTCATTTCTGTGACGCGATGTATGCGGGGAGAGGGTGACCCGTCGGCGGCATGGTCAGGGTCCCTTCCTGTGGTACCGGTGGACCCGCCTTCGCACATGCAGCATCCTTTGTTGATACCGATGGAGGAGTTGGAGCGGTATAGACAGGGCATGTTCTATACAGAGTATGTCATAGAGGGTGCCGATTATGACATCTTCTTGAGGACGAGGCTGAGGAGCCCGCAGGTCCAGCACAGGGAGGGCGAGGGCCCTGGATATCCCGAGACTACCCGCTCCCACGCGCTAGGTTAGCGTACGAGTTTGGATGGTTCCGTAGGCGGTTGGTGATCCCTATTCCGGAGGCGAGACCTCGGTGCGGAGCGGACCCAAGCAGCTTCGGTGAGTGCTTTTGATTTTACGCATTTGATAGTAGCATTACACCAAATGTTGCATCGTACTTTATGTTTGTCTCTTGATGACTTTCTGGTTTGCGGAGTGTCTGGCGTACGTACAATCAGGCCATGTAGAGGCAGGTTGGACGGAGTGGGCCAACTACACTAGGAGGCTCGTGGAGTTCTGAGGTGTAGTTCCGGAGGAGTAATGAGCATTCATGAGCCGAGGCCGTCTAGGCCGAGAGGTTCGTCTGCCTCCACGGCTGGTGGAGCGGACTTTGCGCAGGGATTTGGCCTGTTCTCGGGCAAAACGCGGGGTTCGGAGCTCGTCCTTCTTCGTACTCGGGGCACGAACAGGGAGAGTCCTCGAGTTTGCAGGCACAGAGGCGGCCTTTCGCGTATTCCCGCCTGGAGGAATTCGGAGATTACTTGTTCTCGACGGATCCGGCTGCTGCGGAACAGTGCATTGAGTGCTCGGATGACGAGCAGGACTCCGAGTAGTCCTCTTTTATTGCTTTTTTAGACAAAATGTGTGTATTGTCCAGAATAATTTGACTTGTATTTGAAAAGGCGCCCTTGAGGCAGAACCTGTATTTTGCACATCTATTTAGTGATTACCTTCTTTTTGTTTTGGTAAATAAGCAAGTAGGTTGATCAAAAATAAATAAAATGGAACATGCACAAAAATTTGAACTGGTCAAAATATATGCCTATATGCACTGTTATTTAATTAATTGCACTGTTGCACGAGCCCGGGGCGGAAGTGGTGTTGGCAGTGGTTGATTGAAACCATGGGAGCACGCAGATTCAAGGAAGCTTGAACAGGGCTTGGTTTGGAATTGTTTCCAATTTGAGAGCAGCTGGCTGCAGAGTTGACCCAGTCAACTTGAGAAAGAGTCCGGCAGGACTAAGAACCAATTTCCAGAATCTTTTAAATTGCAGTTCAGCTTTTGCAATTTGTAAGAACTGCGCATTTGCTTTGATCAATCAGCTGAATTCTCTCAAATTCCTGAAGGTTTTCTTTGCTTTTTTCATGGCTCCATTTCCTAAGCTATCGTCTCAGATGCAAGAGCAATACTTGGACAATTTTCAGTCGTGGGTACGGAACCACACAAGGCAAAACAAGGGTTTTTTCGAGGGTTGTTACGGGATGAAATCTGTTTGGGCTTTGAAAGAGTTCATGCCAGATTGGGATCTTTTGAGAACCGCGTCTCGTTTCTGGGACGTACGGAGGCATGTGTACAACTTCTCGTACAACGAAATCACTCCCACGTTCAAATATTTCTGGGCCATTTTTGGAGGACCTGAGACGGAACAGCTAGTTCTTCCCTATGCGGGTGACATGGCCACTGTTGAGAAGTTAGTGTCTTTGCTTGGTATCTCGCCTGAAGAAGCATACGGGATGCTAATACGGAACACAGATTATGTCGACATTTCGGGGCTGCCCGATAGATTTGCCGGTGTTGAGGGGAGCGTTGTTGCGTGAGATGCTTTTGCTCTGTGTGCGATTGCTACTTTGTTCACATTCACGTCCCTGGGTGTGTGCCATCACAGTGTACTGGACCTGGTGAGGCAGTGCCGGAACGGGGGAGACATCGTGCCTTTGGTCTGAGCGAGACGTTCTGGGCATAGGTCGGATGGCGGCCGGCGGCCGATATATGTGGGGAGGAGTCCCGCTATGCTCACTATGTGGTTGAGGGAGAGGTTGCAGATGATGCCCGAGGTGCCAATGTCTTGTGACGCTTGGTCCTTTTCTCGACGTCCTGCGGTGATAGGGGGCAATCGAGTGGCTGGAGCTCTGGATGGCCAGACTCCGCACGCATCACTTGCGATGGTGGGTTCCTCACTGGAAGCTACAGACTTGTCGGACCGCTCAGGAGGGTCTTTTGGTTGTCAGAGTACCGGGGTTGTCCCAGACGTCTTTCTACATTCCATCCTTGGTCTTTGCGACGATGCGAGTGGGGCGAGGTGCCACTGACGGGTTTGGGTTATTGTTCTACCTTCGAGGTGGGATCTCTGCTGATGGAAGATCCTTTGACGCTAATGCTCCTCACACGACTGTGGCAATACACATCCTTTCCTGCTAGGGTTCTCTTTCACCGGAGAGGGGGGCATTGCTGTCTGATATACGAGCTGGTATGAAGAGTGTATAGGGGAGACACAGATGGCCATCTTATGGGGACGGAGTGAGCTGTTGGGTCTTGATTACCTTGACAGCTCTTTGAGGAGGGCCGAAGCGGGAGCTAACCCTCAGAATCGTACTGGGGATGACATGGCTGACTATGAGGCCAATGCTGATCGGGCGGCCGACCAAAGCACGGTCATGATGACTCGAAGAGAGGCGGCTCAAGATAGAGCTAGGGAAAGGGCTGCATTGGCAGCTGCCGGTTTGACGGAGGCATTGGGAAGGGTCTCTGAGCCAGGTAGAAGGACTACGGGAATATTCCCTGTGAAGGAGAAGAATACTCGCCGCGGAAAAGGGAAGGGGAAGAAGGATGAAGGACCAAGTACGGGAGACTAGGTTAACCTTGCTGTCCAGAGTATCCACCCACTGTCATTGCAGACACATTAACTGATTAATGTATTATTGTTGTTTTGCTAGCGTGTAGCGAGTCAAGAGTAGACCGTGCTTGAACTCATCAAAGATTATTTTAACCGTAATGAACTTGTAGGTTAATTGAAAAGAGTTTTTCGAAACACAAGCAATTGATGTTTATTTGTTTTTTTTTTTGTTTTTGAGATCGAACCAATGATGGCTGCCTACGTTCCCCTTTTACAATTGGACTAAGGGGCTCAGGTCACCGTAGTTCGACACTTTAGGTGAATTTGAGAAAAACAAAGACAAAAGAAGTGTGACCCTGTTTTTTACCTAGATCATTGTTGGGAATGTATCCAGTTGGGTATTACTCTTTTAGCACTTTAATTTTACTGAGGGGTGGTGTATGGGGAAGAAGAGTTGACTCGTGCTCTTCCTCAAACGAAGTATCTGCGGAGCTTGCTTCCGTTCACGGGGTTGTCGAAAGGGTTCCCGTCCAAATCTGCTAACCATGGCTCCTCTGGAGAAGATTCTTTGTACCACAAACGGTCCTATCCGGGTAGGCTCCCACTTTCAGGATTGGTGCATAGGAGGCTTTTCCTTTAGCACCAAGTCGCCTTCTCTGATGTCTCGGATCTTGACTTTCTTATCAAATGCTCGGGCCATTCTGCTTTGGTAGGCTCGAGTGTGCTCCATGGCTTTCAATCTGCGCTCGTCGAGTAGAGCAAGTTCATCATGACGGCTCTGTAGCCATTCGACTTCATTGATCCCATTTTCCAAGAGGACTCGGAGGGACGGAATTTCCAATTCCATGGGTAACATTGCTTCCATTCCGTAGGTAAGTGCGAACGGAGTCTCCCCTGTGGCGGTTCGGCGATGTTTTGTATCCCCGAGAGGGCTAGATGTAGCTTTTCGGGCCGGTCCGACCTGCGGCGGTCATCTTTTCTGATTATCATTGCGAGAGTCTTGCTTCTTTGCCTCTCTTGCACCATTAGTTTGTGGTACAGTAGGAGAAGACTTGTGGCGTGTAACTCTGAATTCGGTCAGCAGTTGATCACAATCTCCTTCGAAGTGGGTTCCATTGTCGGATATGATCTCGTTGGGCACTCCGTATCGGCACATGATGTTCTCTTTGATGAACTCGGCCACCTTCTTAGAATTCGGTACCTTGTACGATCGGCTTCTACCCGTTTGGTGAAGTAGTCGGCTGCGACTAGAATGAACTCGTGACCATTGCTTCTACGACGAAGTGATTTTACCGATGACGTCGATTCTCCATGTGGCGAAAGGCCGTAGGCGTAGTCATGCAATAGAGTTCGTGAGGAGGGATGTGATTGAGGTTGGAGAAGCAGTTGACATTTGTCGCGACTTTGGACGAAGGCTGGATGCGGTCTGTTTCCATTGATATCCAATAGTATCCCATACGGAGGATGATACGTGTCAATGCTCGGGCGTTCATGTGCCGGACCGCGAGGTTTCCGTTGTGAACTTCGTTCATTAGCTCGCTGGCTTTTTCTTTATTTACACCGAAGGAGTGGCCCTTGAGTGGCGCTTCTTGTACAACATACCCCCAGAATGACGAAATGGGATGCCGGGCGTTTTAATGCCATCATGTTTTGGCTTTGATCCCTTCTTTGTATTTTCCATCTTCATTTGTGAAGGAAGCTTCTCCGTTTTGGAGAATCTTGGTAGATTTGATTGTACCGGGGTTCGTCGATCGTTTCATTTTTGTTTCGATCTCACATCAATAAGCGGGTGTTTCCGTGCGCCTATTACGAGGGGTTTTGCGATTTCCCATCGGGATTTCGACAAGAGGCGAGGTTGCCGGGGCATGCGGCGATTCTGTCTCTTGGCAAATAATGGAAAGAGATGTCCTTATGAGCTGAGCAATGAGGCTCCTCCGTATGTAGTGTGGTACTTACGGAGGCCGAGAATCTATCGTCTTCCATTTGTTGGACACTTGATTGATGATCAATCTTTGAGTCTCAGTATACTTCCAGGATTACGAGATGTTGCGCTCGAAGGCGGCTTCCCGGGCCAGCTGCACGAGCTTCGTATTCTGCTGCATTGTTGGTTGTTTCAAAATTGACTTGATGTGCTCGTCCTTGGGATCGGCAAGGAGCATTCCGATACCATTTCCCTTCTTGTTGGCTGCCCCATCGAAGAAGAGTTGCCATCGGTTTGTTATCGAGTGAGAAGATTACGTCATCCAGGAAGCTGCGAATCGGGACCCTTGGGTTCCTTTGCTTGGGAAGTACGCCGGGTGATGCGCCATTACTACGCCCTTTGTTGATTTTCGACTATGTACTTGATGTCGAACTCGGCGGGAAGAATGACCACTTGGCTAGTCGCATTACACGGGGATGGCTTGTCAAAGAGATATCGGACGGGGTCCATTTTGGAGACCCGGGAGTGCGAATGTGTTTGCATGTAGTGTTTCGGTTTCCCGAATACCCATACCAAGGCGGTACAAGTTTTCTCTAATCTTTGAGTAGTGAGTTCACTTACTTGAAGCTTCCGGCTTACGAAGTAGATTGCAAGCTCAACCTTGGAATCTTTCTGTTCTTGTGCCGGCATTGCTCCGATTGACGTGTACATTCTTTGTCAATATACGGAGTAGTGGCTTGTCTTCATGTGGCGGGCACGAGAATTGGAGGATTCACAAGTATGTCTTGATTGTCTCGAAATGCATCTGGCACTCGGAGTCCCATTTGATGTCGGCGTTGTTCTTCATCGGTTTGAACATTGGCTCGCGAGAGACGTCAGCTTGGTTGATGAAGCGGCTGATGTGCTTGAAGTCTTCCCATGAAACTTTTTACTTTTGTTAGGGTGCAGGCGGCTTCATGTCGATGATGGCCTTGGTTTTCTTGGGATCGGCTTCGATACCTCTTACGTAACCATGTACCCCGGTACTTTGCCTCGCTTGACGCCGAAGGTGCACTTCGCGGGGTTCAATCTCATGGAGTGCTTTACGAGTCTATTGAAGAACTTTCTCGAATCTTTGTCTGCTTTGCATGACGATCCTGCCGGTGGAAGAACATGTCGTCGACATATACTTGATTTCACTTGTGAATCATGTCATGGAAGAGAACATTTGTAGCCCGTTCTGTAAGTAGCCCATGTGACGTTCTTGACCGACGACGGCGTAGCCAGTGTAACAGTATGTCCCCCACAAAGTGGTGAAAGAAGTCTTGGCTTGATCTTCCTCGGACATTTTGATGCGATTGTATCAGGCAAACCCATCCACGAAGGACTTTACCTCGAAATTTGCCGTGGTGTCGACTAGCATGTCGATGTTGGGCGATGGGGAAATCATCTTTAGGTGGCCTTGTTGATATCCAGGAAATCCACACGGCAGCATCGACCTTTCCATTGGCCTTGGTGGCCAAGTCCACGATGTTGGAGAGCCGAGTCGGGTACTCAATCACTCTGATGAAACCAACTCGGAGCATTTTCTTAATCTCTTCTTCTTTAAGCTCAAGGACACTCTACTGGCTTGATCTTGCCCAGATTTACGTTTTGACGGGCTTGGATTACACGGATCCGAGAGGAATTCTGTGCTCCACGATCGAGGAACGAGTCCTTGCATGTCTGGTATAGCAGGGCGAACACGTCGGCAAACATACTCCACGAGGAGGCTTATCGGGCTGTGGCTTCCTTTTACTGCACGGTGAAGAAGCGCCACTTGTGTCTCTTTAGGCTCTTGTTGCACCCCGGGTTCACTTTGGTCATAACCTCTTTGGCGACTTGGGCCCGATTGTCCTCTCGGAGTCTACACAGCGCTTGAGAACTTTGCTTTAATTTATTGTTTGCGTTTAATGTATGCCTTCTTTATCAAGTGATTCGTTATTAACGTCTTTTAAGTTATTTGTTAACTTATCAGTTGTTAAAGTGGCAATGAGGGGATACTCCGAAAGGTCAGACTTTCATTAGATGCAAACGGAAATACATTGTTGGCTACATTATCATAGTCTTCCGGCGTAAGGTCGTTTGGACGACTCGAGAGGGAGGCTAATGTTATAACGGGAGGCTGACTCGAGAGGGTTTAAGACCGGGTTTAGGGAGATGTGGGTGCAAGCCCGGCTTGTCTTCTATTTACGCACTGGCTTGGCCTTGGTCAGTGAAAGTTACCCGGTTCTTCGGTGGCATTCTTTGGATGCTTGATGAGGGTTCGGGATTCGAGAGGCTTGGCTTCTGTCCCAATCATGGCGATCATCTTGTTTCGGAGCCCGGGTCAATCAAATTCGGCACCTCCATACTTCTCCAAAAAGACTACGTAGAGCGGGTCAGCACGAGAGCATCTTCTATGAATTCTGGTTCCTTCTACTTCTGAATTCTTGTCTCGAATGTGGCCTCGGTGACCCGAAACGATCTGTTCTCCCCATGGAGAGTGCCTCGAGTTTGCTCTTCCAAGTGCAGGGATTCCCTTGAGTGTGTACTCATCTTTGGTGTGGTGGCAATTGGTCAGGTAGAGCTGCGATGTCGAGGAACGCTCCCCTTATTGGATTAGCCTTGAGTCCTACGAAATGCTTGAGGTCCGTGCTATTTGTTCCATCCTTTACGTAGTCTCTGTCGACTATCCTGCTTCTTTCTCATCTTCATCGGTTCCACTTTCGGTCCCCTCCGTCGGTTCCGTTGTCGGTTCATTGTCGGTCCCCCTCAATTCTGGTCCGGTTCCGTTGTTGGTCCCCTCAGTTCTGTCCGGTTCCCTTGTCGGTCCCCTGGTTGCTGTCGGTTCCCTTGGTGAAGTAAATGAGCGAGGTCAAATTAGCTACATAAAATGAGCGCCTGGAGGTTGGAAGTGTGCCGTAGGAGGTTCCCCTTTTGCGAGGCTGCCCCATATTGGTGCGAGCGAGCGCCTTTTGTCTTCACTGACTGTCAACTGGCCCGGTGTTGGCACATACTGCCAAGCCACTGGATCCGTGGTGTGGTCGCTTGACTTCAGATGACTTGGTGTTGGCCTACATGTAACCTTTCGCGAGCCCCGAGCAGTGCGGGATGAAGTTCATGCAGTTTCTAAATCATCTTCGTGGCGGATGAGAATCTTGTTCTTGAAACAGTGGAAGGTCCACGTTAAGTGCATATCCTTGGATTTTTGGAGGTCTTCTAAAGTGAATCTAGTTAATGCCATGTCGTCATCATGCTTGATTTCTAACAC